>JAIUZE010073944.1:0-238600 GCA_022085475.1 Heliosperma pusillum
TTTGTATATGGTTGATACCATTGGATTTGTGTTCAATTAAGACCGTATTTTGTTAAACTTAATTTCATTTCATATTTTCATCACGTCTTTAATTTTAGGGGAAAAAATCCTTAAGACCTAATTATCCGTATGACCGTATGTAACAGAAGAAAAAACTTATACCACCAATTATATACAAGCGTTTGTACATGCAATCATACTATCAAATCTAACTTAACTTATGTTGCAACACAAATCACCTTTTAGTATTTGAAGAAGGGCATGTTTTCAACATGATTCATCATCATTAATTACTCAACCAATGAAATAAAGAATATTGATGCATAATTATAATTATTATTGTTAAAGGCTAAAGTGGTGGTGGTCGGTTAGATAATTCTAGATAGGTTAATAACTGGAAAAAGGTGATTACGATCCAATTAACTTTAACCAACTGATTCATCCTTTGTTGATGATGAGTCATTATCATATTATTAGTTTTAAACCCGTGCAGAATTGCACGGGAGTGAAATAATATTTAATATTTCACAATTCAGCTAAATACGTATATTGAAGACAACTTCATATAATTAATATAAATTTAAAATATTAATTAATCGTTGTCGTTTTAATTATAAGACACATTTGCTCGTCTTAATTAGAAGTAAAACGGTATAGTAGAAATAAAAGTTAAGTAAGCTCCTTAAAAATAAACAATTAACCAAAAGACATGAAGAAAATTGATATAAAAAAGAGGAGAGATACAATTTAATTAGTTAAAATGATTGTATGACTCACTTACCCTTTTCATATTGCTTAAATGAAGGAGTCAATAGAAAAACACAAAATATTTGAGCTTTTATATAATGTAGATTCATATATACATATTCAGTATTTAGAATTTAGAAGTACTAGTTTTCGATCAATTGAATTAAAGTCCCAATGGCCCAAGATGACTATGCGTATGCCGTATTATGTTAAGTAAGGTAAGAAAAAACCCGAAAAGTTTAATGAAATACGAAAAAAAAGACTTCGTGTAACAATGTACCATCATATTTAAAATTAAATGATATAGATAGATAATTGAGTACTTTGTATCATTTGTGAATTGTGGTTAGCTTTTTTACGTTAACAAATTTTTATTTAAGGTGGTTATATCCTTCTTCGCTTAAAACGGTTAGTTAAATATGATAGATTGAACATAAACAAAGTATTTTGGCTAATAAAAACGTGTTCCATTAATAGAACTGGCAGAAGCAACCTGACCTGAATGACCCGATCCGAAACTAACCCGAGTTGCAAAACCCGAATATAACCTGAAACCCGAATTAACCCGACCCGACCCGTACTTGACCCGAGGTACGTCGACCCGAAATTGACCCGACGACCCGAAATGACCCGATCCGAAACCACTAACCCGAAAATGACTCGAAAAAATAACTCTAATTGAACAAACAAGAGTTGAAATGACTACATGCACCTTTTTTTTCTTAATTATTGACCCGAAAATGACCCAGCCTCGAAATAACCCGGCCCGTTGACCCGAAACTGACCCAATCAACTTACCCGAAAATCACCTGAAACAACCCGACTCGACCCGATAATATGATGGACCTGAATCCGACCCAAATTGACCTAATCCGATTAACCCGTTTGTCAGTTCTAGTTCCATTTTTTTAAATGGACTCTATTCAACTCGTTATTATCTTAAAAACGGATATGTAAATTTTAAAAGAGATTAATACGTCAAATCAATGAAAGTGCTACCACTATGCGAGACAACTCTGATGATACCATTCTAGCTTAGTATCCGTAAATTCTCATTGAAGATGGCGTATATTCGTCTTTAATGAGAAATGGGCGGATTTCTTCTATAAGAAGACAAGTGAGAATCCACTTAATTCATCACTTATCCTCCCACTTACCTCATTATAAGAGTATTCTTAATGAAGACGGATATATACTGTATAGTGCAGTATAATTTACCAAATTAATGAAATAAGAATAGAATATAGGTTGACAAATGAAAACGTACGTTGTGGGCTAGTTGGTCATATTCTCCACACGTGGTGTCGACGAAAGTTGGCTGTTATTTGGTACGTTCTTGGTTGCATACGTGCTCAACGAATTTAATAAGGATCTTCCGTTTGGTTTTTATGGTGGAGATAGGCAAACAAACGACCACTATTCATTTGAAGGATCGGTAAAAGTAGCGGAAATAATTATATCAATTTTTAATTAATTATTTGTCCATTTGTCCCCTATTTGTACTTTATGATGAGAGCTTGACTCGCGTAAGTTTGTGACGGGTCACCCCATCACAAATGAGCATTTGTGATGTATTTATAGGAAAAAATAAAATAAAATATTTTTACTTTATTTTCGTATTTAAGTACTATTGAATATTTTCTCCTTTTATTAAACGCATTTTTGGGTTAGCATTTCATACAATAGTATGTCGTCTAGATAATAGGAGTAGTAATATAAAGTTATCTCAAATGTCTAACGTCAATTCATAAGTGTGCGAACATTTATGTTCTACATTAAGCCAATAATAAATAATGTTACCATTCGATTGGGTCTGAGTAGACCTTGCAAAAATAACATAACCCGATTGACCCAACCCGAAAAGGTTGACCGAGATCCGAAGTTGAGCCGAACTACAATACCCAAATGTGAACTGAACCCCAATTTAACCCGATCTCACCCGAAAATGACCCGAGCCTCCGAATACCTAATGAGACAAATTGGGTACGTGGAGTTGGAAGAGTTTGATCCAACAACTAAGCAAGATTCATGTGGACATGTGGAGTGCCAATTATGATACAAGAATGACATTGGTGATACATACATTCTCGTTTAAGACGGATATTATTCGTCACAAGGTGAAAACGGATAGTGTCATTTTCACAATATGCAAGTGGGAGGGGCAAGCAGAGGACAAATGGATTCCCTCTACTTGTTCTCTAACTTGCATTTATAGAGATACTATCTGTATTCAGCTTATAACGGATAATATCCGTTTTCAGTGCGACAAGCTGGTGGCAATAAGCCAGCAGTCATGTAACTCATGTTTAATTAACGAACGTGTAGTCTCCAATTCTCCATAAACTGGAGTACTTGACCATATAATATTCGACTACTCCTTAATTACTACGGAGTACGATTGTACGAGTATACTATCACACGCTCGAATTCCATCACACGCTTGCTGCATTTATAATTCTCACGTGCGCTTCTACGCATCTTCTTCTCTTGTGTTACTAATTCCCATATACTACTTGTTTGTCTTTTTCTTTCGTTGACTAATCACTAATTAAATTTCCGTCTTATTGTTAGTTTTTTTTATTAAGAGAGGTAAGAGTAATAGTAATAAAAAAACTTTATAAATCATGTCATATTATACATTTATACAAAACTTAATAAATGAAGAATTTTTATTCACAATGACACGACTTTATATAAAGTTCATAGACAACACTTGAAAATGAAAATTGTAAATGGTTCAACACTTAGAAAATTTGTATTCACAAATACTCATTTAAGACGGGGTGACACGTCTTAAGCCTAAGAAGGGTTAAGCCCTCTCACAAAAGACAAATAAAGGTGCAAGTGGAAAGCAAATGGAACCCTCCAATGTCCATCTTGGCTAACCACTTTATAATTTAAACAAATATAATCATCTTAAAGCAGAATATATGAAGATAAATTCTTATTTAAAACACAAATATATTTTTGTAAGTTTAAAACAGGTTCATGTAAAATACATGGCAAAAACAAGACATTTGTTTCACATTACATGTAATATGATATTTAATCCGTCTTAAATTTAAATTTCTAACACGACCAAACTATATAAACCGACTCCCTCCGTTTTACTACATAATATTTCCCCCACACCCATACACATAAATCACATCTCTCTGTTCCTCCCTCTCTATATATATCTATGGATTCCTCAAAACGCAGCTCCGTTATCATCGTCGGCGCCGGCGTATCCGGTAACCTCATCTAACCGTCTATTCCTACATTCCGCTTTTTTACCGTCTTTCAAAAGACTTACTCGTTTAACTTACGAATTTACTCGGTATTATTTTGCAGGAATATCGGCGGCGAAACATTTAGCCGAGAATGGAGTTGAAGATATCGTGATTTTAGAAGCGTCAGACCGGATTGGCGGTCGAATACGTAAGGAATGTTTTGGTGGTGTTTCGGTCGAGCTTGGTGCCGGTTGGATTGCTGGTGTTGGTGGTGATAAACCGAACCCGGTCTGGGAATTGGCTAATCAGACCGGTTTACGTACTTGTTTCTCTGATTATAGCAATGCTCGCTTTAATATCTATGACCGAGGGTACCTTTGACTTTCTACTTTTTTTATTATTTTTAAAGACGGTTTTATACTAATATTGTCTACAACAAAAACTTAAATAAAACCGTCTTATAGGAAACTAATCGGTGACGGTAATTTAAAAATGAATTGCAGAGGTAAAATATATCCAAGTGGAATAGCGTCCGATTCTTACAAGAAAGCAGTTGACTCAGCAATTCAGAGGCTCAACAGTGATGCTGATAATATTGCTGAACTTCTAGAGTAATTATTCGATTCGTTTCGGTTATTTGTTTAGCTTTTCCTAAAATCTTACGAAGAAATACAAATTATGGAATAAAACCGTCTCATTCGTACTTAAATAAGATGAAAGTTTTATACTGCAAGGCGGTCTTTGCAATATAATTAAGACGGGATGACTAGACGATTATGCATGTGGTAGATTCAATTTATGAACTTTATTTTTGTTACGTCTATCAACCGATGATAATAGGACAATAACGATGTAACGTAACGGTGTAATTTGTTGTATTGAAACAGTATACCGAAAACGCCAATTGAATTGGCAATTGATTTCATCCTCCATGATTTTGAAATGGCAGGTCAGTTTTCACCTTTATTTTTATTTATATATGCATACGCCTTTATTATTATGAAATTCAAATGTATTTAGTTTAAATGATTAATTAACGATGTTGCTAATAATTGGGCAAAATTGATCTCGTAGCCTTTCGCTTTTTAAGACGCCACTTTTTTGCTTGATTGATAAGACCTTTAAAGGATAATCTAATTTACTATATTTCGTGCTGACGATTTTTGTTCGGTTCAGTTTAGTACATTTTTTAAAAGAGTTCGTTTAAGTGTTTTCTTCGGAATATGTGACGAGGATTTAGGATACTATAGTGGAATCGCCTAGACAAAGAAAATACTGCAACCAAAATTGGTCGCAAAATGGTTTTCTTTTCATTTGGCAACCAAATTTTGCTATTTAGCGACCAATTGTTGGTCGCTAAGTGACCTGTTTTTTTAGTGGACGAAGCGTGATTAAAAATAATACGGGAAATAACTCCTATAAGCTCGTACTTGTGTAGGTCAACAAATGTTATCTACTAGATATATGCTGTTGTTTTTGTTGTTTTTGTTGTTGTTGTTGTTGTTGTTGTCGTCATTGTCGTTGTTGTCAAGGTTATTTAATTACGAGTAACGTAAGGAAGTGGGAAATTGCAGAGGTGGAACCGATATCAACGTATGTTGATTTTGGAGAAAGGGAATTTCTGGTGGCTGATGAAAGGGGGTATGAGTATTTGCTTCACAAGATGGCTGAAACGTTTCTGTTGACTTGTGATGGCGAAATTTTGGACAACCGTCTCAAACTCAACACGGTACTTCCATTCTTAATAAACTTACATCTTACTATTTATATATCTGCTAGTCAATTTTGTAAAAAAAAAATGCCAAAACTAGAAGTTGTTTGATTGTGATGGCCTCATTTCGTGTTATATTCATTGTTCCACCAGCATACTTCTTAATTCCCGCGTAGTTATCTTCTTGTGTTAGCGTTAGTTTTAGTTGATTGGTCTGTACTTCGGTTTTATTTCGGATGTATCAGAGCCGTAACATTATGTAGTTGTAAAGACTAAAAATGTGATTATCCCTGGCCTGTTAAAATTATAATTTTGTTTATTGCTTTTGATTTTGAATTGGAGCTCGATAAGAGTTGAGTAGTCGTCTTTCTCAATTGGACTAACTACATAATTTGGTGAGAAACAGAAGGAAATTGGAGTGAATTGTACTGTAACAGAAATACTATAATTATGTCGTTGATTACTGATAATCGCAATTATGTTTTACTCCATGGTAAGAGTTGAAATGACCACTTGGCTTTGTCTAACGTCGTCGATTAAGGTACATTGCTGAACATCTACACACAGCTAAGATATCTGCAGTTTTCCCTTTACCTGGTGCATGGTTGGAAGTTTTGATTTGATATGTGAACATAAATTAAGAGTACTTACTTTTTCAGTAGTTATTTACTTGGTGATGTCTTGGCTATCAACTTTATGCACATTAGCAAATGCCCACATCAAAACTAGACGTTGAAACCGATCACCTTTTTTCAATTTGATGACCCAATAAAACATACAGTAGCATTGTTTGACCTACGCACTGTCGTGATCCCTAATCTTACAGTAACGAATCGTCATGATTTTGATCTTGAAAGCGCTTCTCTGTTATTTCTTTGGTAGGTCCAAGAAAAGGAATGCATTGTTTAGATGAAAAGATTGAGCAAAGAGTAAAAGTGTAAAACTACATATATAGGCATGATTACTTGCGCCCTCCTTTAGTGAGGTATCAAAGCACTGGAAACCCATACACAATAAGGTTACAGTAAAGTTTTTAAAGGGCGAATTAGAAATGTAATAGCGTAACTAACAGAAAAACCGAATATTTATAAAGTTCATATTTTTCATAGCTGACCGTTGGTCCCTGCAAAAATACTTGTGTAAAATCGTTTTACACAAGTATTATTGTAAAACTGGTTCTTATTTACTTAACTACCCATGTACGGGCGGTTAGCTGATACTTAGAATGCGGTTTTACATTAAGTGTATTGTAAAACCGCCTTACAAGAGATCTTCTCTGGTCCCTGCTAGTCCGCTACCCTCACGATAACGGACTGAATGACTGAAATTCTGTACCAAGACAAATAAAACACTTTGATTGTTTCATAATTAACCACTCCCTAATATTTCGTACGAGTAGTTGGCAGTCGCTTTTAGTATAACACTAATACTTTAGAAGGTGACTGAGGGAACAGGAGATGCTCATGATATAGACTATTAATACATTCTAGGTAATCCCGAGTTCATTAATTCTTGTTTCAGACCAACTTTTTTGGTCTGAACCTTAAGACGGGTTTTGTACCCATTTTTATTGTTAAATGTAATTCAGGTATTGTTATAGCTAATGATAACTTGTTTTCCAAACGTAGTTACATTTAGATGTAAACCGGGTACAAAATCCCGTCTTATTGGTACATACTAAAAATTGCCCAGTCTGAAGAGAGATCAACTCGTTTGAGTTATATATCTTAGAAAAGCTTCCACTTACTAATTGTAGGGTCTTTATCTCAGCTGTAATGAAATGATAAGACAGTTTTTTTAAAGGCAATTTGCTGACAATTATGTGCAGTATTGCTGTCTGTGCTCAATGTGTGATCATGAATCAATGATTTACATGGTAGGGGACTAGTGTTGACTTTGTATATCTTGTTTGATTACCTTAGCAGTCTATGTAGGTTCTCAATTATTAATAGATCTGGATTTTGGGCAGGTTGTACGGGAAATACAGCACTCGAGAAACAGCGTTACCGTAAAAACCGAAGATGGTTCCACCTACGAGGCTAATCACTTAATTTTGTCTGTTAGTATTGGTGTTCTCCAAAGCAGACTGATTTCCTTCCACCCAGCTTTGCCGGTACATGTCGATCTATTTTTATATCAATTTTCGACTGTATGGAATTAATTTATTGCCTGTCAATTAAATATGTTTGGCGTCCATGAAACTGAGTATATAAATATAGACTGTGACTCTGTAAGGCCGTCATCTATGCAGCTCACATCCATTAACAGACGATATGGTTTTTTATTCGATACTGTTTCTGTAACAAATTCATGTCTGCCAATGTGTAATTCAGTGTATATATAGCATTAAACTTTGTCTCGGTATCTTTTACGGAGCTGACTGGGGCTTGATAGATAGCAATACAATAGTCAGAATCCGCGGATGATGACAGAAGTCATGGACAGTCGGAAAGATGTTTCCGCTTTCCTGGCCACTGTATAATATTTGCAAGTTGCAGCACAAAGTTTCTTAGGAATCTGCTGAAGACTAACTAAATATTAACCTATAAAACTTCATGGCTATCCCAGCAATCATTCATCGGTCAAATACTCCATAACAAATCTATAATAATCATAGTGCAATGGATTTACCATCTAAAAGATTTTCAGTGGGCACTACTAACGATTGTTGTAGAACTGAACTGGTCCACTGAAAAAAGGCGTACGTTATCGTGTTGGAAAACATGAAGGCAATGTTGGTTTTTCTATGGCCCCCTAATCTTTGGGATGGTTACAATTATCTTATATAATATTGTGTATGACATTATGACACACTAAAAGTTTGTTTCTGATAATAAAAATGAGAGCGTGTAGGGAACTGAGCTTTGATGCTGGTAGTACTGTTTCCATTCGGACAAACAAATCGTGTGACATAGATATCTAAACGTTGTTCACGGTTTTTGATGCAATACTCTTTTTTTTATCGTATCAAACAGAGGTGGAAGAAAGAAGCCATTGATAAATGTGATGTGATGGTATACACTAAAATCTTCGTTAAGTTTCCATACAAGTTTTGGCCATCAGGAGAGGGGAAAGAGTTCTTCATATATGCCCATGAGCGGAGAGGCTACTATACATTCTGGCAGGTCTGTGTTGATGTTATATGTAAACTTTTTATTTTATGATTACCACTGTTCTTTTCTGAAATTGCGGCATACCGGCTTTATTTAATCTAGTCATAAAGCGGCATCTTGGTGCGCGCAGCATTCTTCATTCTTCTTTTTCCCCTTACAATCCAATATCTTAAAATTCACAACTGATTAACATGGTAGGGTCTTTTGATGAACTTTATGTTCTTTATGTCTTCAAATGCCATGTAAAAGGATGGAGCGGATCTGCTAATGGAATTTTTTTAATCGTGCGCTTCTTGATACCTTATTTCTCGTGGATCAGAGAGCAACTCGTATCTTCTAAAGAAATCAGTAAACTGACTTGCAGCGGAAAATGTTAATTAAAAACTAGTCCCTGGCTGTTTGTGTTGGAAGTGCTAAGCCATTAATTACGGCCTGATTTTGAAGTAATTAGGTTACGCTCAAGAAACCCTTTTCGTGCAATTGTAATGTTGATTTCTATTTGAAAACTTATTGTACATATATGACACACAACTTTTAATCCTTCATGATATATTGACCTTTATTTAATATGTACTGTATTTCATGATGTTAATGACTATGGAGTATTTATTAACTAAAAAGCTGACAGTACCTACGTGGGTGTATCATGTATGTCCTCAGCATATGGAGAATGCATATCCAGGTTCAAATATTCTTGTGGTAACGTTGACAAACGACGAGTCTAAACGTGTTGAGGCGCAAACTGACGAAGAGACTCTCGGAGAAGCAATGGAAGTTCTGAGGGACATGTTTGGTGGCAACATACCTGATGCAACTGATATACTTGTGCCACGCTGGTGGAATAATCGGTTTCAAAGGGGCAGCTACAGCAATTACCCTATTATTTCCAATAATCAACTAGTTCGTGACATCAAGGTAATTTTGTCAGAAATTAGTTAGTTTCAGTTTTTACTTAATGAAGTACCTGTTACTAATTGTCAGCTTTGGTTCAGGCGCCGATAGGAAACATCTTCTTTACAGGAGAGCATACAAGTGAGAGGTTCAGTGGGTATGTCCACGGAGGATATCTCGCTGGTAAGTCGTGCGATAATAATAATAGTAAGTAATATGAGCATAAATGTGTTGATGATACTAAACTACTAATGTGGGTGTGCATACGGACAGGTATCGACACCAGCAAATCGTTGTTAGAAGAAATGAAGGCAGATAATCAAAATGAGCAGAAACCATTCGTGCTGGAACTGAGAGGGTCTCCAAATGATCTTCATAGATACGATTTAGCTAGACAGATTTTTATGGGTAACAACGTAGGAATGCCAGAAGCCATCTTATGACTAAATGGAACCACGACTGATAATTATTTGGCTGATTTTGACGCGACAGCCACCACTGACAACTTACTGACATCCTCCTCGATTCTTCATGTTTCCCAGTCAGGTGGGCAAACCCATGGACTGTTAACGAGCAGCAGCGTGGGCGCAACAGGCACATTTAACCATCAGCAAGTATATGTTCCCACATTGGCTGACTCTACTGGCCGAGCACTCTGCATGGGTAGAGGCAAGTGTATTTAGATGAGGAATGCTAATCTGTAAACTGTTGTTGGATGTTATTAAGGTAGAAAATAAAAGAATTTGTCATACAAGATGAATACTCGAGGCATCAACAATTTTACTGCGATGGCTTAATCTTTCAGATATTTACCATTATGGTAACAAAAAGTGTAATATTGCTAAAATTTCACAGAATTTTTTTTATAAGCATAATAAAGTAGTTTTTGCAAAATTATGTCTATTTTAATATTTATAGTTTACACTCTATCACATTTGAAAATGTTACTCGTATTACTTAAAGATCAAATTTTATTGCGTTAACAAAGTGAAACAAAAAGAATATGGAGGCTAGCGAAGCGTTTTGCTACACGATTGTCTAGGAGTATTGGGGAGAGCGTGAGCGGTGTGTGGTTCTGTAACATAATTATCGGATCTTGATTTAAAGCAATATTACTGAAAATTACATGTGCAACCATCAGAATCTGATAATTAAAGTTAATTGAGAAAGATAAAGAATAAACCCGTATTGCTTTGTCTTCGATCTCACCTGCCTTTATTCTATAATTCACTTTCTTCTGTGGTTGATGATATGAAGGAATTAGAGGTTAAAGCACAAAGGTTGTCTTAATATAGATGGGTGCCAGGCAAGGAGGGGATGTATTGGAATAAGTAGTCAGTTAGGTTAATAGCCTGTGTGGATGTTTTTTTTTTGGTGTTGTAACTATTAACCATAATCTACTTAAACTAGGACTCCTAATAAAAACCCGAAACAATATATTTAACCATTATGTAATTAAGGCAACTAATATCAGTAATTAGGTCCACACAATAGAGAATTAAATAATATTAATATAATAATTCTTACATTCTCCCACTTGGACCATATTACTGATTAAAACATAATGTCACTCTTAATTGTAACATAAGGCGCGTAGACGGTTAAATGAATACATAATGGGTTTATCTTAATTACCCTGATCATCCCTGAACAACTAGTTGAGTCATGGCGGAGACACTACTATAAAAGAGAAGTGGTCCTTCCATGTACTACGGACCAATCACTTAGAATAATCAGTCTGTACAAGGAGCAAACATAATCCCCAAATAATGTCCTTGAGGAAAAGGACTAATTCTGTTAATAGTGCAACAATAATGTATACAATAACAATAATACGATACAGAAAAAACGTTCGGAAATCAGCATCATAATAAAACATAAATCGATTAATCAAAACATAAGTGTCATTATTACAAAGCACTAGCATGATCCATACATAAACGAAAAGCCTTAATGATTATCCTCCAGACCCATATCAATAGCATGCTTCAAAAATGTCTTTGGAGGTAATCCCTTAGTTAAAGGATCTGCTATATTAGCACTAGTCATAATGTGCTCAATTGACACAGTGTTTTTACGAACTTCCTCCTTAACTGACAAGTATTTCATTTCCATGTGCTTTATTCCTTTAGAATACTTGTCATTTTTCGAAAAGAAGACAGCTGCGGTATTATCACAATAAATTCTCAACGGCCTTGCAACAGAATTCATAATGCTAAGCCCTGAGAGAAAATTCCGCAACCATAAAGCTTGAATAGTAGCCTCAAAGCACGCTACAAACTCAGCTTCCATAGTGGACGAGGCAATAATTGTTTGTTTAGCACTTTTTCAGGAGATTGCTCCCCCAGCTAAAACAAACACATAACCAAAAGTGCTTTTCCTTGAGTCCACGCATCCTCCAAAATCTGAGTCAGCATATCCAAGAACCTCAAGCTGATCAGTATGTCTATAAGTGAGCATTTTGTCCCTTGTTCCCTTCAAGTACCTTAAAACCTTCTTAGCCGCACTCCAATGACCCATTCCAGGATTGGACTGATATCGACCCAACATACCTACTGCAAAAACTTATGTCAGGTCTTGTACAGACCTGCGCATACATTAAGCTTCCAACCAGAGATGCATAAGGAAAGTTTTTCATGGTATTTCGTTCTAGCTCAGTCTTAGGACACATACTTAAGCTGAACTTATCCCCTTTCTGAATAGGAACATCATTGGGATTACATTTTACCATGTTAAATTTTTTCTAAAACTTTACTGATATAGGCTTTCTGAGACAACCCTAATGTCCTTTGTGATCTGTCTCGAGATATTTCCACCCCGATCACATAGGACGCCTCTCCCATATCTTTCATCTCAAAGTTGCTTGACATGAAATCTTTAGTTTGACGTAATAGTCCCAAATCACTGCTTGCTATAAGTATGTCATCGACATATAGGACCAAAAATGCAAACTTACTCCCACTGATCTTCAGGTATATACACTGATCAATAGTGTTTTCTTGAAACCCAAAGGAGGTAATGGTATTATGGAACTTAATATACCATTGTCGAGAAGCTTGCTTAAGTCCATAAATGGACTTCTTTAATATACAGACCTTGTCCTCTTTGCCATCAATCATGAAGCCTTCAGGCTGAGCCATGTAGACTTCTTCTTCCAAACTCCCATTCAAGAATGCCGTTTTCACATCCATTTGATGTAGCTCTAAATCAAAATGAGCTACAAAAGCTAAAATGATCCGTAATGAATCCTTCTTAGAAACTGGAGAGAAGGTTTCATTATAATCAATGCCTTCTTTCTGATTAAAGCCTTTAGCTACTAGTCTGGCTTTATGTCGTTCAATATTACCCGAGGAGTCGCGCTTGGTCTTAAAGACCCACTTGCAGCCGACAGCCTTATGACCTACTGGTAAATTGACCAACTCCCAGACCTCATTCTTAGCCATAGACTCCATCTCTTCTTTCATGGCATTAATCCATTTATCGGAATCATTACAATTCATAGCTTGTGAAAACGTAACCGGATCATTATCAATACTAATGTCAAATTCACATTGTTGTAGATATACATAGTCATCTGAAGTAGTTGGCTTTCTAGGTCTTGTGGACCTTCTTAATACTATTTCAGGGGCTGTATCAACAACTGCAGTGGCAATGTTATCATTCGGGAGTGGAGGGTCATCAACGTTAGGTTCCACAATATTGACTGGGTCAACATTATCATTATGTGGAACTTCATCAATTGAAATTGGGGGCAAAGAAGCTGGAATTGCCACCCTAACTTCATTGACTATGACATCCCTTACCTGATCACTCCCACTAACTTCGCCATTCTCAAGGAATTTGGCATTTCCGGTTTCCACAATTCTTGTTCTGTGTGTAGGACAGTAAAACCTATACCCTTTAGACTTTTCTGGATAGCCGATAAAGAAACAACTAATGGTTCTTTGATCGAGTTTCCTTTCATGTGGATTATAAATGCGTGCCTCTGCTGGGCATCCCCATACATGCAAATGTTGAAGACTCGGTTTCCACCCTTTCCACAGTTCAAATGGTGTCTTTGAAACTGCCTTACTGGGGACCCGGTTTCCAACATACACATCAGTCATAAGGGCATGCATCCACAACTTCATGGGTAAGTTGGTATTACTCATCATTGTCCTTACAGCCTCTAATAGGGTTCGATTACGCCTCTCAGCTACACCATTCATCCATGGAGAACCAGGAGTTGTGTACTGAGGGACAATACCCAGACTTTCAAGGAGTTTTGCAAATGGACCAGGATGTTGTCCTGATTCATCATATTTGCCATAATATTCACCACCTCTATCTGACCTTATGATTTTCACTTTCTTTCCCAATTGCCTTTCCACCTCCTTAATGTAAACCTCTAAAGCGTTTACTGATTGAGATTTTTCATGCAAAAGGTAAAGATAACAATAACGTGAATAATCATCGATAAATGTGATGAAATATTTCTCTCCGCTCATGGAGGGAACATCAAATGGACCACAAATGTCTGTATGTATGATTTCTAATAACGCAGTGCTTCTTGTGGACCCTTTCTTGGTGTGTTTGGTTTGCTTACCTTTAATGCATTCCACCCACGTCCCAAAATCCGTAAAATCAAGAGAAGGTAACATATTGTTTTTAACCAATATGTTCATTCTTTCTCTTGAAATATGGGCCAAACGTTTATGCCACAAGAAGGAGGAACTTTCATTAGATCTTCCACGTTTCGAACCAACATTATTATGCAGAGAAACATTATGAGAAACACAAAGAGATTCTGAAAACAATTTATCTAAATAAATACGATATAATCCGTTTTCTAAAATCCCCGAACCAACAAAAATATTGTCTCGATACATACTGAAACAACCTTGTCCAAAACATAATTTAAAACCACTATTATCTAACTTAGAAACTGAAATTAAATTGCGTCCGAAGGAGGGAACATAAAGTGTATCCTCCAAAATCAACTTAAATCCAGTGCTTAATTCCAAGCTAAATCTTCCAATGGCTTCTACTGAGGCTTTTTCTTTATTCCCCATGTATAAGGAGGCCTCATTTGGATTTATGGTTCTTGTCATAAGGAATCCCTGCAAGGAATTCGAAATGTGTACATTAGAGCCTGTATCTAGCCACCAAGTGTTAGAGGGAACTTCAACATAATTTGATTCGAAACATACTAAAGCCAAAGGCTTACCCTTCTTTTCGAACCAATTCTTACGCTTTATGCAGTCTTGCTGAAAGTGCCCAGGTTTTCTACAGAAAAAGCAACTTTCCTGCTTCTTAATTTCCTTCTTTACGCCAGATGCAGACGGTTTATCAGAAGGGCTTGGCTTAATGCCCTTCGTGTTTCCAAACTTACCTTTAGATTTCCCGCTTACATGATGCACATGATGTGCCTGGGGTAAACCACCATTCTTACTTGAGGCATCAGCCTCATCTTTCTGTTTGATTCTTGCTGCTTCCCGAACTAGTTTATTGGTCAATTCATTAACACTCCAAATTTCTTTAACGGTGTTGTAATGAAGGTGAAAAGCATCAAACTTATCTGGCAGTGAGTTGATTATAAACTGGGCAAGGAACGGATCCTCAACTTTCATGCCCAGTTTTCCCAACTTAGCTGCCAGATTCGTGATATGCAGCACATGTTGCTGCATGGTGGTAACATTCTCATTATACTTAGCAGTGGTAAGTTCAGACATAAGTCTTCCAGCTACCGCTTTATCGGTAGTCTGAAAGCGTTCCTTCATGATTTCCATATACTTACCGGCTGTAGTACAGCCTGTCTCCGAAATGGAGGACTTAATGTTTTGTGCAGTGGTAAGTCGTAAAAACTTTAAGCAAAGACTGTCACATTTCTTCCACCAGTTATACTCATCAAGTACTTCTTTACTCGCATCTGAAGCTGGTTCAGCAGGAGCTGTTCCAGTAAGCACCTGATCAAGTTCAAGAATACCTAAATAGAACTCGAGATGCTCCTTCCATTCTGAGTAATTAGTACCATCAAGTTGTGGTACTGCTTGGACACAGTTATTGAGAAAGCTTTGCAACGGTACTGCATTATGAACAATGCTCAGAACATTAGGCTTTGAGTTTATCACACAATAGCAATTATGACTAAGACTTGAAACTTAAATGAGTAACTCATAAACATTCATTAAGCAATGTGCAGTATCTGTGGACAACCTACGCATGCTTAATTATATAATCAAGAATACTCTCTTTAATGGGTGTTTTACTTTAATGTTAGGTTACCTGTGGGTAAAACCTTAATACGAGTTATTTCACCCTATTAGATGCTTAGTCGGATATTCACTGCATAATTTGAGTCCACTGTGGTGAACATCAACATAATGTGAATGCCCAATTTAAATACATTATGAGATCTTATCGCGTACGAGATGATTCACTGTGGTGAATTTCAACACGTCATAATGCGGAGGTCTTCTTTAATCGATACATAAGATATAATTAATGTATAATTGATATATAATAAGAATGTACGCTAAATAAATTAATTCTATAAGCATAACGACATAATATTATACGAGCATACAATAAAAAACAAATAGTGAGTATCGAAGCAGCACAGGAAGACCTCGACCGAGTAAAACAACAGCTCGATCGAGTAGAAAATAAACAAAACACCTCGATCGAGAAAAGCTTTAGCTCGATCGAGAACAAGGCAAAACGGAACCACTCGATCGAGTACACCATCAGCTCGATCGAGCAACAGCACCACAGAAAGGCTTCGATCGAGTAAGCAGTAAGCTCGATCGAGCAACAACAAGAATAAACCTCCTCGATCGAGTGAAGCTTTAGCTCGATCGAGTAGGTTAGAGATCAGACGACAATCATACGCATAATAATCAAAATAAATCATTCAAATCGAATTAGGCAGAACAGAAAGTCATCATAAATCATACAGTAATCATCATAGATCAGTTAAAAACGAATTAATTCGATTAGGGCAGCGGAAACGATTATGGTATAAGGATACAATATCTATCATAAGGGTATACAATCAATTATGAATGAATGTTACAACATCATGATTAAAGCATTAAACTCATTCATAAAAACATAATTAGAACATTAATCAGAATTATAACTATAATCACAATCTTGCTCTGATACCACATGTAAACATAAATCATAGGATCTTGATTAAAGCAATAATTACTGAAAGGTACTTACGTGGTGCAGCCATCAGATCTGATAATAAAGTTACTTGAGAAAGATAAAGAATAAACCCTTATTACTTTGACTTCTCTTGCCTTCCTTATTCTCTAATTCACTTCCTCAATGTGTGTTTCTTAATATGAATGAATTAGGTTAAAGCTCAAACAGGTGTGCTTATATAGAGAGGTGGCAGGAGGGGCTTAATAGAATAAGTGGGCCTATATGTTAATGGCCTGTAAACATTAACCGTAATCCACTTAAACTAGGACTCCTATTAAAAACCCGAAACAATATATTTAACCGTTATTTAATTAAGGTAACTGATATTAGTAATTAGGTCCACATAATAGAGAATTAAATAATAATTCTTACAGTTTGCGCATACAAATTAACAATTTATTTACCTATCTTAACCTCAAAAATATAAACATAGTAAATGATAAGTAGGGTCTATCCCACAAAGAGATTGGTAAAACTAATTAACTATTATCTAGTTTATCAACTAACTTACATATATACTATTTATTTACGGCTATTAACAATATTCACAAATATGTACGGTAAAAGGGGGTTTTGTTTTGATATTTCGAGTAGACAGTATAAAGAATAGTGAAACAAGCATGACAATTAAGCACATCTTTCTCGTGTTCAGTTAATAACTCAGTTAATTAGTCGATTCCTCTAACAATTATTAAATTAACAATAGGCTAACTGTAGAGAATTTAGCCGCTAAATTCTCCCTATCAATTCTTAGTTTTAACCAGTAGCGAGCCGCTCGACTACCAATACTAGCTAACCAATTACACGAAAGTGACAAGTTCCCGCAAATTGACTAAACGCATTAAGAACTAGAAAGACCTCATTAACCCTAACCAATTAATTAGACAGACCAAATTATACTCCTAACTTAATTGAGTGACATCATTGCAGTCCTAAAATAAATTAGTTGCTACTCGGTTGTACGATTTAACGCCGCGCCAAACAATACGACTAGCTATCAATTCAAACTACTAGCAACTTAAGCAATTATTTGCAGCCAACAACGTGAATTGAGAAAAATGTGAACAAGTATAATATGAATACAATTAACTCAATATTGATAAGACGGAATCAACTTTTACAACAACTGAAAGATTAAAGCATCCAAGATAAAGTAAATACTAGTAAACTGAAATTAATAAGCTAAAAGGAGTGGAGAACTTAATAATTAAGGCCAGGAAACGCCTCCTCGGACCGGTTTGCAACACCTCCTCAAGTGGGTTCCCCTTCTTCCCTCGAATGAAGCCGCTTCAATCGACAGACTGCTCCTACCTCCGATCGCCGCTCAAATCGCTCACAAATAATTTGGGTATTTGGTATATACTTGCTTCGTAAATTAAGAAAGATGAGACGGGTATTTATATACTTGTATTCAGATATACGGGATAGATTTGTAATAAAAATATAAGAAGAGATAGTCTTCTGTTTCCTCTTTTTTTCTTTATCTTGTTTATCTAATCAACATGTGCTAAATCTCTTCATCCGGTCATTTTGTGTGTATATGCATCATGCTACCTATGAGCCCATATGCTCTCTTATTTTATCAAGCCTTGATATGAGCCCAACACTTTGCTTAATTTCTCAGACCAAGTTTTAATAGACTATCCTCACATGATTCAGATCACATGCCTGAAATGTAGAAATATTAATTAAGTAACCCACTTAATAAGATAAATGATATACAAGTGAGTAAATCGCAAACTCATATAATTATATCATATAGCTCAAATAGTGTAAAAAACGACCGTAAAAATATAAAAACAAGGGGTATAAATACGAGTAAATATCGTCTTATCAAGCACCACCAAGCTCCTACTTCTTTCCGCGCACAACAACCAAGCAGAGGTCACCTGCCGGTCGACTGGCGGCCGGGCTGCCGGCTGGCACCCCCTTTCTTCCTCCATCTTGCGCAAGAACAATACGAACAACAAAGTAGAGGTCACAAGCCGGTCCAACGGCCGCCAGGTGGCCGGCTGGGACCCCCCCTTACACTCAATTTTGATCGAAGGGAAGTAGAAGGCTCTGAGCAGGTCTGGTGCCAGGCGGCCGACCGTCCGGCCCAGAACCCCTTCCTTTTTGCGCATGTGTTCAATTGGTGTAATGTTATTTTCTTTTTTTTTTGTTCCTTTGTGTGATATAAATAGAACCATATAAATATAACAAGGGAAGGGAGAGACGGACGAACGCACAACAGATATCATAAGACCATTATTATTATTAGACACCATATTATTAGTATGACCCCATATTATTATTAGTATTGGTACTACCCATTATTCATTAAACTATTATTTTAGAGAGAAAGTATTAGACTATTATTTTAGAGAGAGAGAGAGAGAGATTAGACTAGAAAAAACCCGTCTCACTAGATTATGAGCGGGATTTAAGGTAAATTAAATTAGTTTAGATTAATTTCTTGCTAAAATCCTTCCTCAAATAGGTTTTCATCTTGTAATAGTTATCTCTACCCGAGTTTTGTATGAATATTAAATTGAAAGATTGAGCTTTTATTCAAAGTTCGTATCTTTTCCGTCTCATCTCTGTTAATCGGTAAAGATTCAATCTTTCCTTCTTCGTTTCCATTTATTTTCATTTCATTACATTGTTTTACTAGATCTAATTATTATTAGTGTTGAATTTAGTTAGTGTTATGATTATCGTCATGTTTGTCTTAATTATGTTTGAGTAAATTATTGTTAGGGTTAAAGGGGATCTTAAGTGGGATTAAATGGGTTAAATGACTGTGTTTGGTTAAGTGTAAATTTGTGGGTTACTTGTCTTTAATCTCATGTACACTACTTGTTCGATTAAATGCTTGAAGTGAAAACTTGAGTCTTTCTCTATTCTTGTTCAATGTTCTTTCAAGCGAAAGCTTAAACTAGTAATTAGACGGCATGATTTTGATAGGAATTGCCTAATATATGTGATAGCTTACTAATTAGACAAGGCCTAAGGGACCTCTTGGACCGAAAGGTCCAGACTTTACCTAGACATGTACCCATCTTAATTATCTTATTTTGTATGTGGTGAGCGGTGGATGTCGCCTCTTGTCTTGTGCATTAAATATGTTTATTGAATTGCTTAAATGAAAGTTTGACATTTCTTATCTTTTTTACTTGTCTTAGGCGAAAGCCTTTGTAACACCCCTATATACCAAATAGCCTTACAAGACCTCCTTGGCACATGGGGATGCTACCATCTCGGTTGCCCGAGGTAGTATATATCAAAACTCACAATAAGGAAACAATACTTTATTTAAATCCAATAGTTTAAACTCAAATTATATAATTCCAAACTAGACGACGGCATACCGTCTAGACCAACAATCCAAATGCTAACATAACTATGAAGTAAAGTAAAGTCTAAACTCTAATAGACTCAGCGGAAGCTATGACTCGATAGGGATGATATTATCAACATCCCAGCGCAACTCAACGAGTTACCTGCTGATAATCTGTTCACCATTCCCCAAAGGATCACAATAGTTTTGGAAAACATTAAAGGAGTCAGTAACAATATATACCGACTAATGTACAATACAAGCAATAGAGAAAGAGAAACCGGAGGGCCACTGCAGCGGTTACCTCAGCAGCATCAGGTTACCATCCCTGACCTGCAAAACCACCAATTGACTCTAGACCGTAGCCATAGGCGTCGAAATCCCCTCTCACCAACATGGTAACCATAGTAACAAACCAAACTCCAATCCCAAACTCCATCACCACCATCATCAATCAATCAAATAACATATACATTACATCTTATCACACCAATTAGCATAACTGTACTGAGTAGGGAAACCCTACCTTATTAGCAAATTCCGCAAGAAGACAAGCATTTACTGAGAAATCTTCTTCTACAAAGTCTCCCCCTAATCAGACAAGAATTATATATAATTTAATACTAATAATCTTCCATTTTACCCCAATTCAATTAGGGTTTACAATTATTCATACAAAGTCACATAGTAGGATTACTTACCGAAACAATCAACGAAGCAATGAGAGAACTACTCCGGCATGGAATGATTAGGATTGCCTTTAGAAGTTTAAGAGAGTTTTTAAGAGAAATAAATTTTTTTGTGAAGAACGTAAACTATAATTATGAACTTAAATCCCTTTTATTAATCCTTAATCAAACTATCCGAATTATTCTCGCAGACCGGTGTATTCGGTCGAGTACACCTTACTCGGTCGAGTGCTCACCACACTCGACCGAGTGCCCAAGAACTGAATATTGTTCAACTGACACACCAACCTAATGAAAGTCCTAGACCTCTAATTAGACTCCTCTAATTAGTTCATTAAATTATATTAACTTAATGATTTAGGATCTAGTTATCATGCATGCAAATATAAAAGTATAAAAGAAAAGATAAGACGAAAACATCCTTACATTGGGATTTTTTCGGTTAATAAGGGAACAATAAGAACTCCTTCTTATTGTTCTTGATCATGAAATTTGTGGATGATCCTCCATAAAACAACTTCCAAAGTAGAAGGTCTCCTTCTTGTTGCACCCAAGATTAAACCCAAATAATCTAAGCTTATTATTAACTAGATAATAAGTAAGACAAATACTACTAATATTATTGTATTACTACACTAGTAATATGATATGAATATTAGTGTATGCATGTTAGTTATAGAGAGATGTTGAGTTTTAGAGAGAAGAAGAAAATAAACATAAAATGAAGTGTATGAAAATGAACAACATTTGCCCATTTTATGGCACTATGGCCGGCACCCACAAGCCCCAAAATGGGTGATTTTCTTCTTATTTTATTCACATGCATAATGGTAGTGTATGAGATTGAATAATGATAATGATCATATGTCATACATGTCATAATCATATGGTGGAGTGTGGAATTAGTAGAGAATAAACACAATTGTTTTCTACTAGCTTAAACCGGTTCTCATGTGTCCAATATGGACCACTTTGATTTTTGATATTTGTCCCACAAATACTTATTAATCATATGCTTAATTATCTTGTATAATTAAGTGTTAATTTGATCATATAACAATTATATGACTCAATTAAATAAATAATATGTACTTAACATTTTAAGTAATATTTTACCATTATATCAATATATAATGGGTCCCACAATGCTTAGTTAATTTATTTTACAATTCTTTGTAAATATAATTAACTAATTACCTCTATCTCAAAACCTCAACTAATTTAGTAATTTAACGATTAATTACTAGGTTAAATCTTATTTTAATCGTATTAAAATAAGATATAAATTTATTAAGTTCAATTATCGCATAATTGAAACAATAAGTTTAAATTAAATCGAATTTGAGTTCTTAACTCAATTTCTAACAATTAACTCTCGTACATATCGAATATTGTCATTTACTCAATAACGTATCGTATACAAATATTATTTTGCATTTGGATTTCATCCTTTAGGTGTGACCGAAGGGATCAGTTGATCACCGCCGTCAACCGACAAATACGTCAAAACTCTAGTTAGCCAACCGTTTCTTGATTTACGTTAATCAACTGACTAATCATATATAATAGTCAATATATCCCAATTATATTCCATACTAAGATTTATTACGTGGCGCACTATTGTGGAGGACACCTACTCCAACAATCTCCCACTTGTCTGACCCAAGTGTGCGTCACCGATTCTCTTGTCTCTTTATCACATCTCCCACTCAACGCAAGGTGTCTTTCAGGTCGCACTTGCGATTGACAATATCTAGAGTGGTTTTCTCGATAGGGAGAGTAACTGTTTGACCGTAAAATCTACCATAGATCACTTTCCGAGCGTGGCCACGCATTTACAGTAACTTCTCCTCGAGTGGCCTAAAGATGTTTTTACCCAACGTGGGTGGACAATTCCTGTTGATCCATCTACTCTGTATGATGCAGATCACCATGATCCCGAAGAAGTCCATCGGCCTCCTTTTACGGCACGACCTAGAACATCAACCAAAACCAATCGGAAACTGCACCGACTCAGATAGACGGTCGCCAGTCAAAAGAATCGACTTATAGGAATAAGATAGAAGACCCTGCCACGACCAGGCATCAAATAATTGATTTAAGGGTCTCTACAAGGTCACTGTCCGACAGAGTGTCATACAGTCTGTCTATGTAAACGACCAGTCATCTCCATGACCCCATGGTGCTGAACCAACCATCGATCGACTTACAATCTATTCATTTCGAGACGTCACCTCATTGAGTGACTAGGGACAAAATACTAAGTTCATCCTGTTCACTTGAATTGGGTTCAACCTTTCTTTCAACCAATTCGGATAAAAAAAGTATTAAAATTTAGTCAAACTAAATAATGGAGTTTTTAATGAAACTCTAACAATGAATGCGATTATCAAATATTTGGAAAAATTGATACGCTATCAATAATTTCATATCTTATAATCTTTAGCAATTCAGGTACATATTTCAATCCCCATTGAATGCATGACTATCATTATCAGCCTGCAAAAAGCTGGCTAATGGAATGAAGCAATACTTGCACTCTTTCCTATTTGTTTCTCTGATTGCTATTTCTCTTTGTCTACTAATCTCATAGTACTAAAACTTTCGAGTACGCGTCTGGTTAGAATCTAGACTTAGGACTCTTGGCCTAAATGTAGCCCCCACTGTTTTACCAGTATCATGGGATAGGATATACAACTACAGGAACTACTTCTAGTCCCTCCAATACAGTCCAATCCAAGCTACCTTCATATGCATCATCATATGACGCAATGTACTCCATTTCCGTTGTGAAATCCGCAATGATAAACTGCCTGGAACATTTCCAGCGGATACGTGACATTTATATTTTAAAATGTCACTCCTACTTGGAACCTTTCCAACAGTCTTTTCTGCTTGGAACTCTTCCAACAGATAAATCTTCTATAAAACACAGCCAGCTCGTGATTTCAAATCACTTTGATCAGTTTGGAAACTGAAGTCTGTGTAACCCTTACACGCAACTCATTTTAAACTCCAAACACAAGGAACATATCTTTTAGTCCTTCGCAAGTACTAAGGATGTTCGTTCATGGCTATCAGTGACATCTCACTTGGAGTTTTATTGCAAATGAATTCGTCATAACTCAAGCATGCTAAATGGTCGGATTGAGTATACAATCACATCGTAGATAATTTTATCCGGCAGCGAAGCAAAGGAATCAATTATGATGTGTTTCAACTTCTTGACTATTAAAGTATCTTCATCAATATAAGACTTTTGACCTTAATGCTACTACTCCTTATTAAGATTTATCTCCTTTAATCCAGATATCTAAAAGGATGTAATTCTAACTTCGCCAAAATCTTCCATCATCTAAAATGATCAATATGTCTCCACATATAAGACTGATGCACACCACATTACTCCCACTAAACTTCATGTATAAACATAACTCCTCGAGATATCGAGAAATATTTTGCAACATGATTGACACACTAATTCCAACTTTTTTGTGCTTACTTAAGACATACTCTTAAGCTTGCAAATTAACTTAGGATAATTAGGATCTACGAACCCACAGGTGAATATAAAATATACTACCTCTTCTAGAATCGTATCCAAGAAGGTGGTTCTTGAGATCCACTTGACATCATACTATTATGATATGCTGTAATCGCTAAATTTATTCGAATGGATCGAAGAAATAAGGTTGGTGCAAAACTCTTTGCTACCAATTTATCTTTTGAAACATTTTAATGTTCATCCATGCAAATTTCGATCTTAAAAATCAATTTACATTGAAGAGGTCGTACTTCTTCAAGTAAAATTTACCAGGTCACATACCTGACCATCATGCATGGAGTCCATTACGAATCGTATGACTCTAAGCCATATCAAGAAGTTGGGATTAAAAACAATCTTTTATAAGTCGCATTTTAGAATTCATCACTATAAAGGAGCGATAAAATTCCACCTGACCTCCTAGGGTCCGAAGAAACAACTACTGAACAAGCAATGAGGAAACTTTTTCTGGACCATATGCTCAGTTTGTGGCTCTTGAAACATTTTCTCCCACTCTGTCTTATCAAGAAATAATCGTATTTTATTGAAAGACAGCATCACGAGTCACAAACGCTTTGTTCTCGTGGTCAATGTGGGATGATTGAGCACTTGTTTCATTCAAATAACTTATAAATTAGGTACGCTACCTACCCATATCGTATATGGAATGAAATCAGACTGTTTTAAATGTGTTTTAATATGGTGGGAAAAGAAATAGAAGACAAAAATATTAAGATCCCAAGGTTAGTCAAATGGCTCATTTTGACTTTGATAAAGACAAAACAATATCGTATAAGGTTCTGTTTCTCTATTCGACAACACCTTATCTAATAATGTGTTTTAGAGAAGTTAACTTGTGAAATCATTTCACAATACTTTTGGTGAAAATCAAAGTCAATACTTAGATATTTATGGTTACGATTTAGTCGTAAGTCCTTGATCTAATGCTCTAGTGGTTAACTACTTCTCATTGAAACTCTTTGAACTTTTCAAAGATTTCTCTTAGCTCCTCATTAAGTAGAATCAAACATAATATCTACTTAAATTGCCGGTAAATCAAGTGAAGTAATAATTACCATCTCTGGTTGTGTTTATTATTGGACCACACATATTCTAATGTAATAGGGCCAATAACTCACTAGTTCGATTTCCTTTTAAATAAAAAGGGCACGAATCATCTTGCCTTGAATACAAGATTCACACGCACCATAAGATTCAAAATCAGATGGTTTAGGGATAGTTGTCAATACTAGCCTCTTAATGTGCTACACAATCCAGAATTAAGATTAGATAAGGGTCACCAATTTTGAGCCTTTTACAATCTATATGACAAGTAATTACTAGTTTAGATCAAGAATATAATTACCTTTGATTGGTATGGGATAACCATTGACCAAGTATAGGCATAAAAAGATACAACGTTTGTTCTATTCAAAAAATGAAACAGTTGTGTCGTACACAAAAGTGGATACTATATTCTTTATTTATAGGTTATGTACATAATAACGTTTATTAAAGTATACCTCTAAATCCAAAACTAGATTGATTACATTATAACTTTTATATGTCTCTATAGAAATAAAACTACAATAGTTATATTTCCCTTGCAGGTCGACATTTAATTATGGTTAGTCGTCGCACGAATCATTATTATATGCATTGAATACATTGATGAAACCATAATGGGTATCTAATACCCAAAAATTGCATTTAGCAAAATAAATGTCGATCATATAGATATTATGGGTGAAAATAGTACACCCAATTTCTAACTCTTTAGAAAACTTGGGGCAGATTCTTTTCTTGTGTCCTACACTGTAAAATAGAATCGTCAAAAGTTGGGTTCGACACCTTGCTTGGGTTTTGACTTTACTATTCAAAATAGTTTTGCCTTTTTCCCTTGCCTTGTGCCAAACTCGTGCCAACCTACTCTTGAACCTCGTCTTAACAATTAAGAATATAAACATCATTCTTAGTGCTCCTACTCACTTTCATGAATTTCTACTTAGACAAGTATATTAGAATTATTGTGAAGACTATTCTTCATTTCATTCATGGTTTTACCTTCAAAAGGATAAACATTTCATGATGTGACTACGGTATTTGGTTATTCACGATTTTAAATAAATCAATTAACCTAGTCGTCCCAACTGATTTGGCCTCTTTTGAGGTAATCCTCGATAAGGAGTATAATGACGACATACCAAAATACAAATATTTTCTTTGGAGCAAAATTTGATGTACCATTGTTATAAGAAGGCGTCACAAAATATTCAAAAACGCTTTTGACTAAGTGTGACTTATTCATTTACTCTTCATAAGAGACATTTTCAATGGTGAATATGAGGATCAAAAGATAAAATTCATTTTGTCTTTAGCTACGGTGGTTTAAACGGAGATTGCAATCAAAATGCTACCGTATAAAATAATGGAAACCCTTTCCACGATTTGAACGGATTTATAAGTTCATAGAAGGATAAAAATATTTGTCATTGGCGCGTAATAAATATCAACGAAAATAAACATTCATTGCTTAAATATAATTTACTTGTAAAACAATTTTAACAAGTCACTCATATAATGACCGCTCACGAAATTATATAAGTGATTCCAAGACCCATATTTAGACAAAAATAGTCATCGCATGCTACCTTTATCTAAAAATGGTAAGTCAATTCTTGACTAATTCTACACTTAGAACTCTTGGTTGATGGGTTTCAACTAAATCCATCTCCTAGTCCCAAGATAACGCTTATCTCGTTGAGTCCAATCCAATTTTGGCTTGTGATCGCATCACCCTACTTACCCGAGGTAAAAAGGGACCCACGAGCGTGGTAGCCCTAATGAACACGGGGTTCATAGGTGTTACTAATTGGTAAGGCTAAATCTCAATTTTTTTAAGTTATGTGAGATGTCTTGTCAATTTTGTTATTAATTCCCTATAAGCGAACTAAGTCGGTGAATTGTGAATAACGTTGAATTGACAATAACGGTAAATAAAATGCATGTGTGACGATTTTGGCATGAGCGAAAATAGCAAGCAACCAAGCAACAATAAAATCCTAGTATGGCCACCTAGCTAATCAAAATTAACTAGATAGTTACAAATTCGGAAACCAACTCCTTGGTCCCTTGCCTCTTCACTTGGAACAACTTCCAAAATGGCACCGTCTTGAGGAAGCCATCGGTCTTCATAAAAATAATTACAAATGTACAAATTCCTATTATACATTTATTCTATAAAATAAAATTATTAAATTATACAAACCGGCGATACGAGATCGCAATAAAATTACAACCAAAACGTTATTCCCTTACATTACGGGTAATAACGATAAAAATAACTAGGCCATACTAGGTACAAACTTTGCATAAATTATTAAATAAATGACATTTATTCATTCAACCATAAATAAAATAAATTGCTGCAAAATTCATGCCAAAATCGTCCTAAGTTCAATTCATGCTTATTGTAGCTCGATTTCTTCCAGGATTTATTGATTTTTAACCATTAAAAATCACTATCAACATTTAAATCGTATTTAAATTCAAACTAATTAACTAAACTGATTTAGAACTCAAAATTAGTCACTACTAATTTTGTTTGTCATTAATTAGATCGATTTGATTTCATTTGCTAAATATTACGGTTTAATCATAACAATTATGAAATAAAACCAAAATAAAATATAAACATCATAAAATTTGAAACCAAAAATTTTGTACATTCTGGAACAATTCCAGTAACTATAAAAATAAAAAATATTTGCTCAAAAAATTTAAATTATTTTTATGAACAAATAGCTTTGTATTTAATGGTTTTATCAAATAAAAACATTAGATATAGTAAAACAGTGAAACAAATTATGAAATTTCACCAAGAGTATCAAAATCAGAATTTTAAATGTACAAAAAAAATTTCAAGACCAGAAAAGGACGTTTAAATTTTATGAACATTATAATCTCTTATTATCGACTTTTATCGTATAAAAATCAATGAACATGCAATACATAAGTAAAATTCACGAAATTTTACATAAAATATGTAAGAAATGCATGTGAGACCATATTAAAATTTCATGGACAGAATCAACATTTAACTATTTTTAGTTAACTTTTAACTCATAAAATGCATGTTAACTCGGTTTAAACGCCATAAATCAAAATAAATAGCAAATTAATCCCTAATATCACGAAATTTGACCACAAACTTTTTGAGGTCAGTAGGTAGACATCCACCAAAAACTTTTGTCAGAATCGTATTTTAACTCAAAATCTTTGATTTATTAGTTATCTTATAACTTTAATAAAAATGTCCAAAATGAACATGCATGCTACAAGCTAGCTCTGATACCAATTGAAAGTCCATAGACCTTAATTATACTCCTCTAATTATTTACTAAATTACTTATTAATTTAGTTTATAATGATCTATGTAACATGCATGCAAATATAAAGACATTTATATAAAAGAAGAAATTTCCTCACATTGATATGGAAATTATATGGGCACAACAAGAACTCCTTCTTGTTGTTCTTGAGCTATAAATATGGATGAACACATGAAATCTCCAAACTAGAATACCTCCTTCAAGTTGCACCAAGATTAACCCAAATAATCTACCCTTATTATTAACTAGATAATAAGATAGATATAATACTACTAATATTATGACTATATTACTACACTAGTAATACTTAGTAAATATTAGTATATGAGAGTTTTAGTGAGAAGAAGGATTTTAGAGAGAAGTTAAACAAATTGAACAAAAATGAAGTGATAAATGATGAACAACAAATTGTCCATTAAGAAGCCATTTGGCCGGATGTTTTAGTCCACAATTGGACTATTATTTTGTTCAATTTTTGTCACATGCATTAGAGTGGAGTGTTGTAGTATATATGATGATTATTCTTACTTGTAATGTCACTTTCATAAGTAACTAAATAGTAAAACCAAGAACTAAAATCATCACCTTTGAACTACAACCAAAACCGGTCCAATTGGTCTAGTTAGGTCCATTTTGATTTTTGATATTTGTCTCACAAATACTTATTGATCATATGGTTAATTATCTTGTATAATTAAGTGTTAATTTGATCATATAACAATGATATGACTCAATTAAATAAATAATATGTACTTAACATTTTAAGTAATATTTTACCATGATATCAATATATAATGGGTCCCACAATGCTTAGTTAATTTATTTTACAACTCCTTGTAAATATAATTAACTAATTACCTCTATCTCAAAACCTCAACTAATTTAGTAATTTAACGATTAATTACTAAGTTAAATCTTATTTAATCGTATTAAAATAAGATATAAATTTATTAGTCAATTATCGCATAATTGAAAAATAAGTTTAATCGAATTTGAGTTCTTAACTTAATTTCTAATAATTAACTCTCGTACATATCGAATATATGTAATGTACTAATTAACTGTATCGTATACAAATAATTAGTTACTATTTGGATTTCATCCTTTAGGTGTGACCGAAAGGGATCAGTTGATCACCGCCGTCACACGACAATAACGTCAAACTCTAGTTAGCCAACCGTTATTGATTTACGTTAATCAACTGACTAATCATATATATATAGTCAATAATTATCCCAATTATATTCCATAATAAGATTTATTATGTGGCGCACTATTATGGAGGACACCTACTCCAACATTCCCAAGAACAAGGAAAGGAAGAAGAAGAAGGAGCAAAGAGCCCGAGCCGGTCCAGGCCACCGGCGGCCGGCCAAACTGGCTGGGGAGGCGATGAAGGAAAAAGAAGACGAAAGAATGAGAAAAAAAAGCAGGAAGGCCCAGCCGGTCCAAGCCACCGGCGGCCGGCCGGTCGGCTGGGACCCCCAGTCCGCATTTCCAAACCCTCTTCTTATTTTGAACCCTTAATCCACCAACCTATATATACCCGTCTCTTAATTCATTTTGGATACACAATCCTAGACACAAAAACCCTAGATTTAGCTTTCAATATTCCAAATCATTATTCTAATCCTTTGATAATTAGCACTAATTACTCGACTTTTCTACTTAGTTATCTTTAGATCTAGTCTTTCCTTTAGGTATTGTTGAAGACTTGGGTTGTAATTTGATATTATAGAAGACTTTCCTTCTATTTATTCATCAAAGATTGCAACTTTTATCAAAGTTTGGTACAATTCTTCTCCTAATTACTTCTCTTAGTTATTTAATTGCATTTTCTTAGTCATTTTACTAGTCATCATCTTGAATATGTTTTGTTTTGTCTTTATCATGTTAAATTCTTTACCTTTAGTTTCTAGTCTTAGTAGTATGTGTGAGTAGTGCCCTTCTAGGGTAGATGGGGGATCTTTTGTAGCTTCTTGGGGTTAGAATGTGGTTTTGAATGTAAAAATCTAGTCTTTTGGTAATTCATATATTCTGTGCACACCATGTGTTTGTAGAAATGCTAGAATGAGTAATTCATGCTTTCTTTCATCTTGTTGCTAGCTTAAGCGAGAGCTTGGCTTGTTTGTTGCTTCTGTGTGCCTATATGAGTCTTGGGGGAGGTAGGGCGAGATTCCGACCAAACCTGGGCAAGGAACCGTCTTTCACCGAGAGGTGGAGACCTACCATTACCTATCTTTAGACCGACTTTACCTTCTACCATATTCAACCCCAACCTCATTAGCGAACCCATTTGCCTTAGTTTTATTAATTCTTGTCTTAAATCTCATATTTGCTCATTTGTTAGACTTAGTTAGTTTTACACACCTCCAATTTGCTTCTAGCTAGAATTGAACTAGAATTCGACCAACTTACCTTAGAGCCTTAATCACCGTCCTTGTAGTTCGACCTCGACTACCCTACTACATTAGTTGAGTTATTTGTTTGATCGGGGAGGGCGACTAACCTCGCGTCAAAATGGCGCTATTGCCGGGGACGACGATATAGGATAAGGTAGCTTAGTATCGGTTTTAGGCTTAATTCATTTTATTACTTGTTTTCTCCTTTTGTCCTAGTGCATCAAGGTGCATTAGGGCCATTTGATTCTCTTTTGAGTGTATGAGCAGGTGTTATATTGGGCCACTCTTTCCTCTCGACCGAGAGATAGAGAAAACCTTTCAGGCTAGAAGAAGACAAGCTCTTACTTCCTTAAGAGGATCCCCACCCATTCTTACCTCCATAAGTACTCCACCACCCACAATTGAGCCTTAAACTTCACAAACACCACCTCCCACTTTACCAGCCCTCATCATACCCACAAACATTCCAATAAACACACCACCCATAAACTCACCCACTTTTCCTCAAAATTCAAACAACACCCACTCACCAAATTTCCCAATTTCTCTCATTTCACCAACAAACAACCCTTTCATCCTAGAGATGGCGAACCAACCCATGGGCTACTACAATAGGTCGGACCCCAACCGGTCTTGCTCGGCCATCAACTACAGAGCTATTGCTCCCAACACTTTTGAACTCCGTCATCATGTCATCTCATTCGTTCAACAAGATATCTTTTATGGGTTGAAGAATGAGGATGCCAATGAACACTTGGTAGGTTTTAAGGAGAAGGTGGGAACGATCAAGAGGAATGGAATCACCGAATACGAAATCTTACTCATGTTATTTCCCTTCTCCTTGAAGGAAAATGCATGGAAATGGTTGAATTCCCATGAACCGGGAACTTTCACCACTTGGGCTAGTCTCTCAAAAGCCTTCATCACCAAGTTCTACCCCCCCTCAAAAACCGCAAGAATAAGACATGAAATCCAAACATCCAAGCAAAAAGACTATGAGACATTGAGCAAAGCTTGGGAGAGGTTTCGAGATCTTCTAACCTCTTGCCCTCACCATTGTATCCCAAAATGGTTGACTACTCAAATCTTCTTTCAAACTCTAGAGCAAAGATTTCGAGACATGATAGTGGCGGCCTCCGGGGGAAATTTTGATAAAATGAACAACGCCGAAATCACGGAAATGATTCAAAACATCTACGAGATGGAGAATAGCTATGGTTCGAGAGAGAGCGAGGGTAGAGGTGAAGGGTCTAGTAGACTCAAGTTGGAAACCAAACTCAAATTGGATTAACTCTCAAAGAAGTTTGATAACTTGGGTCCAAGGGGAAAATCCACCATCTCCCATAAGAAAGACCAAGTCAAGATAGGGTGTACTATGTTGAGCAACCAAGGTCTCCACCAAGATCCTAGTCCCAACAACCAATATGCGATACTTGTGGAGGTGTTGGTCACTCATATGAAGTATGTCCTTCCTTCCCTCCCGAGGATCAATTCCAACAAGAATGCTATGCAATGGAAGGGAACCAACCTAGGTACTCCTATCAACGACAAGAGACTTTCTACCGAGCCTTCCCAAATCAAGACCCGAAACTCTCATATGGAGGGCAACCCTTGGATCCCAAGTACCAAGCCCCACAATACCAACCACCTCCCAAACCCGACCATTCAAGGTCTTACAACAACAACCATGGCCAAAATTCCAATTCTAGGAGGTTTTCCCAGCGTGACAATCACCCATATGTCCCCCTCCGTTTAGAGAACAAAGAAACCCCAACAACCGTAACCAATACAACAACAACAACTTCCAACAACAACAAAATTCCCAACAACCTCAAAATTTCCAACAACCTCCACCTTCATGTAAACAATCCAACTCTTCGATTGAGCAATTGTTAAGGAATATGGAAAATAAGGCAATACAACGTGAAGCAAATGCGGAGCAACAATTCAAACTCTTGAGATCCGACATTTCAAACGTCCAAGCCCAACAAATGAACTTTGATTATTATTTGGCTAACCAAGGGCCTATCAACCTTCAAAAAGGAGAGCAAATTCTCCCAATGCAAGGCTCTCACGCTAAGGATGGACCACCACACCACCAAAAAGCACATGTGGTTGCCTTGAGGAGTGGGAAAGAGTTAGAAGATCTATACAAAGAATATGAGCATGAACCAAAGAGGAAAATAGATGTGATGAAAGGATGAGTTGAGAGTCCACCTCTTTCACCATCAATTAGAGGTGAGACTTCCAAGAAAAGGAAGGTTGATTAGCAAGTTATGGATGATGAGAACTTTGTGTTGGAGGAAGTGATTTTTGAAGAAGTGGACAACAAAGAGAAAGAAAAAGAACCCAAGAGAAGTGATGACTCTAAACAAGCCCCACCTCCCAACAAAGCCTACATCCCACCAATGCCATTTCCCCATAGAGAAAGAGCCAAGACCGAGGAGAAGAAATTTTCCAAGTTCTTAGAGATGTTGAAGAAGTTAGAGGTTTCACTACCTTTCACCGAGGTAGTAACACAAATGCCCCTTTACACAAAGTTTCTCAAGGATGTTCTCACCAAAAAAAAGGGGTATTGGAAGTTATGGGATAGTAGCCTTAACCGAGGAATTTAGTGCGGTGTTGCTCAACCATATGCCAAAGAAGTTACAAGATCCGGGTAGCTTTTCAATTCCATGCATGGTTGGCAATGTGCACATTGAAAGAGCATTGTGTGACTTGGGTGCAAGTGTTAGCATCTTGCCACTTCCTATTGCTAAGAAACTCGGCTTACAATACATGATTCCTACTTCCATGACATTGCAACTTGCCGATCGATCGGTCCAATATCCTAGGGGTGTAATAGAGGATGTACCGGTAAAGGTAGGGGATTTCTACATACCGGCGGACTTTGTGGTATTAGATATTCCGGAGGATCAACAAACTCCAATAATCCTTGGAAGACCCTTCATGGAAACCGGGGGAGTCATGATCGATATGAAGAACGGACGAGTCTCTTTCAATGTTGGAGGCAATGTAATTGAGTTTTCCTTGACGGGTGTCTTGTCTAAGCCAATGTTTGAAAGTGCTTATTCGGTTGATATTCTAGAAGATGTTATCCAAGATGCTAATGATATATGTTCGGGGGAAGTTGTTGAAGAGGATTATGAAGCTATACCACCACTCCTTGATGAAGGTGAGGGTAAGAACCCTCCAAAGGTAGACCTTAAACCATTACCCCCCCCCCCCCCCTCCCTTGAATATGCTTATCTTGATGAGGAAAAGGCACTTCCGGTGATTGTCAATGCTAACCTAGACCTTGAGCAAAAACAAAAACTTTTAAATGTCCCTAAAATCAACAAGAAGGCACTTGGGTATAGCATTGACGACCTTGTGGGTATCGATCCTAGAGTGTGTATGCATCGCATTGCACTATAGGATGGATACGCACCTTGTGCCCAACCTGAAAAGAGATTGAATGATAAATTAAGGGAAGTTGTGATAAAGGAAATTGATAAATTGCTTGAGGCCGGAATCATATACTCCATCTCGGGAAGCGAATGGGTGAGCCCAGTTCAAATCGTCCCTAAAAAGGGCGGTATAACCGTGGTAGAGAATGAGGGCGGTGAACTCATTTCCACCCGACCGGTCACGGAATGGAGAATGTGCATCGATTACCGTAAGCTAAACTCCGCCTCAATCAAAGATCATTTTTCTTTGCCTTTTATTGATCAAATGCTCGAGAGATTGGCAAATCATGAATATTTTTTATTTCTTGACGGTAACTCCGGGTTTTTCCAAATTCCCATTCACCCGGATGACCAAGAAAAGAACACTTTCACATGTCCTTATGGTGTCTTCGCATATCGGAATATGCAATTTGGACTTTGCAATGCTCCCGGGACATTTCAAAGGGCCATGATGTCCATAGTTTTTAATTACATTGAGAAGTCTATGGAGGTGTTTATGGACTATTTTAGTGTCCATGGCACCTCATTTGATGATTGTTTGAAGAACCTCTCCCAAGTACTCCAAACTTGCATCCAATTTAACCTTGTGTTGAATTGGGAACAATGCCATTTTATGGTACAAGTGGGAGTTGTTCTTGGTCATGTCATTTCTAAAAAAGGGATCTAAGTGGACAAGGCAAAAGTTGAGGTGATTGAGACACTTCCCCCACCTACAAATGTCAAGGGTGTGAGGAGCTTCTTAGGTCATGCGGGTTTTTATAGGCGTTTTATAAAAGACTTTGCAAAAATTGCTAAACCCCTAACCTCACTTCTTGTCAAAGACACTCCCTTTATATTTGATGATTGTTTCCATGAGAGTTTTTGTAGGTTGAAGCAAGCTTTGGTATCGGCTCCAATCATGCAACCTCCCAATTGGGACCTCCCTTTTGAGGTTATGTGCGATGCTAGTGACTTTGCCTTGGGCGCGGTTTTAGGCCTAAGGCACGAGAAGAAGCTTCATGTTATAGCCTATGTGAGCAAGACCTTGGACAATGCTCAATGCAACTACACCACCACGGAGAAAGAGATGTTGGCGGTGGTGTATGCATTTGAGAAATTTCGGCCTTATCTTCTTTGCTCTAAGGTGATTGTTTTCACCGACCACACCGCTATCAAGCAACTTATGGTGAAAAAGGAGGCCAAACCAAGATTGATTCGTTGGGTGTTGCTTTTACAAGAATTTGATATGGTGATCAAGGATAAAGCGGGTGCCGAGAATGTTGTTGCAGACCACTTATCAAGATTAACCCAAGATGATAGAGGAGATGTAGAGGATGGAGTTCCCATTAATGAGTGGTTGCCCGATGAGACTCTATTGGCGATGCTCACTACCGACCCTTAGTATGCAGACATCGCCAATTTCTTATGCTCCAACTTCATTCTGGGGGACTTCAATCACCAAGCTAGGAAGAAACTTAGGTATGAGTCCAAGAGGTATGTTTGGGAAGACCCTTTTCTTTATAGAAGATGCAATCATGGGATCTACCGAAGATGTGTCACACATGAGGAAGGACAAGCTATCCTACAAGCTTGTCATTCTACCACTTATGGAGGCCACCTATCTACCTCAAGAACTCAAGCTCGGTTCCTTCATTGTGGATTTTATTGGCCATCTCTATTCAAGGATGCTTATGCCTTTGTTCACTCTTGCGACTCATGTCAAAGGAGAGGCAACATTGGAAGAAGAGATGAGATGCCCTTGAATAGCATCTTGGAAGTTGAATTTTTTGATGTTTGGGGAGTGGATTTTATGGGACCGTTTCCTACCTCCTTTGGCAACCACTACATCTTGTTTGCGGTAGATTACGTGTCCAAGTGGATAGAAGCTATTGCCGCTCCCACCAATGACTCAAAAGTGGTGACTAAGCTATTCAAAGATTATATTTTCCCAAGGTACGGTGTCACAAGAGCCGTGATTAGTGATGGAGGTTCTCATTTCATTAACCGCACCATTTATGCTCTACAAAAAAAATATGGGGTTAGACACAAGGTCGGACTTACCTATCATCCTCAAACAAATGGGCAAGTAGAGGTGTCCAACCGAGAAATCAAAACAATTCTAGAGAGTGTAGTGACAAAGTCTAGGAAAGAATGGAGCACGAAGCTCAAGGACGTGCTATGGGCATTGAGGACCGCCTACAAGACCCCCCTAGGCACCACGCCCTACAGGTTGGTCTTTGGGAAATCATGTCACTTACCCTTGGAGTTGGAGCATAGAGCTAGGTGGGCTTTGAAGGAGCTTAATTACAACATGGACCTCGCAGGTAATAAACGATTCTTGCAAATAAATGAGCTTGATGAGCTTTGAATGGATGCCTATGAGAATGCAAAACTTTACAAGGAACGAACCAAGCAATGGCACTATTGAAAGATCGTGAGGAAGGAAATTAATGTTGGAGACAAGGTCCTATTGTTCAACTCAAGATTCCAATTGTTTCCGGGAAAGTTGAGGTCTCGTTGGTCGGGACCCTTTGAAGTGGTAACCGTCTACCCATATCGCTCATATGAATTGAAGAACAAAGCGGGTGAATGCTTTAAGGTCAATGGCCAACGGGTCAAATACTACTATGAAGGGCTACCGATTGAGGAAAAGAATGAAATGGATCTTGGAGACCCCCTCTCTTGAGGGATGAGTAGTTCTTAAACCCAAAACTCGGGTTCGGTGGAGTCCCCAAACAACCACCACTTTTTTTTTTGTAAATATTACATGCATTTTAGATTAGAACTTAGTTACATTTGGATTTATGCTTCAACTTGTGCAACTTTGGACTCGGTGATGGGATCGCATTGTTTTATTGGAAGTTTGTGTTGCAAGAAAAGTGGGACCCTCCTTTATTTAGCCTTCGTCCCGACTAGGTGAGTAGATTTGAAAGCAGAAAAATCAAATCTCGGGGCTAAGTAAGGAAGAAATGTCGAAAACAAGAGGAATTGTTGAATACACGGAGGAAGAAGTCCCAGCCGGGTGGTCGGCGGCCGGTCAACCCAACCGGTTGGGACTCCCTGATTATTTTTGGTTGTTTGAATGAGAAGAAAGGTGAATGGGTGTGCGAGCCGGTAGGACGAGAGCCGGCTGTGGCCACCCCATATGAAGAAAAGTTGAAAAAACTGGTGAGGAGAGAAAGACCAGCCGGTCGGACTGCAGCCGGTCCGCCGGCTGGTACTCGCATATCAAGGGCAAATTGGAATTTTTGAAGAGGAGAGAAGCTTCAGCCGGTCCACCGGCTGGGAGCAACAGTGATGAATAAAACTTTGAAAAAAAGAGAGGAAGGAAGTCGCAGCCGGTTGACCGGCGGCCAGTCGTCCAGACATGCTGGCAGCATCTGAAGTGAAGACTGAAATAAACGCAAAAGAATTCTAAAGCATCAAGTGTGAGCCGGGTACCCGGCAGCCGGTTGGCCAGACCGGCTGGGGCCCTTTGACCCGCCCTTATACTCACTTAATGCCTTCTTTTCCCCTTATTCTAATTCATTTTCTCAATTTTCAACTTCTCCCTCTAAAATTTTCTCACACTAAATTCTCCAAAAATCACCAAACTCCTTTCTCACCTTCACTACCCACCTTAGTCTAAACCCTTAGCATTATTAACCATGCCAACGGCACGAAAGAGAGTAAGGAGTGGGGAGATTACGAATGCCCAAGCGGAATTGATAGAGAGAGCGGCCAGCAACACGGGTCCCGACCCCAACTTTCCGGGGCTTGAATTTGCCTCCTTACCACAAAAAGGTAAATTCGTTTTGTTCAAAAATGCCCCCTCCACAACACTCGTTTTATTCATCGCGCCTCTATGCGAGCCTTATGGTTAGATAAGATTACTTTCGATATTTTTATCGGGGTGGGTATGAAACGGATGTACGACATCCATGAAAAGACCTCCCCCCGCCTCACTTGGAAGTGTTTGAGCTCCCTAAATGTTGTCAAGAACCGAAACTTTAAGGTAGAATCTTTGCAATTCCGGCTTCTCAACCGGGATTATAACCCCTCCCTTGATGAATTTGCTAGACACTTTGATCTTGACATGGCTCCCTCCCATAAACCACCAGAGGACTATGACTTGGGGAGGGTTTGAAAAGTCATCGCGGGAATAGATGAGGCGAAGGGGGTCAAGATACCGGCCAACGCGGTTCACAATGCCGCAATCCGCATTTGGCATCGGTTTATGAGTTTCACTGTTTTTGGGCGGGATGAGCCACATAATTTTCAAACCCCAGACCTTGAAATTCAAGGGTCCTACCTCTTCACCCAACCCCATGCTTTCAAAGCTTGCATAGCTCACCATTTCGCCTTGTACTTGTCCAGTCTTAGCAACTCACCGGTGGGTACCTCGGCGATAGTGGTGGGTGGCATCATAACCCATCTTGCCAAATGCCTCACCCAGACTTTGTCCGGCATTACTTTTCTCAACGGGGACACTTACTTGACCTCGGACTACATTCAACATTCCTTAAAATGGATCAAGAAAAACCCCTTGGATGATAAAAACTATTGGCAAGTCAAGGTGAGCGGGGTAGAAAGAAATTTGGTGCCGCTTCCCAATGCACCAAAGATAAAGATCGTGAGGAATTCTCCTCACTACCTTCTCGAAATTGAGGCGGAACCGGAACAAGAGCCCGACACAACCGAAGGCCCCCAAGGTTTTGGCCATGAACGACAATTGCCCACCTCCTCCTCCTTGCAATACATTCAACCACCACCCTTCTTCCAAACCGGTACTCCTTTTGGGGCCTTTCAACAAGGCCAAGGCTCTACTAGCCAACCTCCGCAACAATTTCCACTTCTCGACTCACTTGTTGATTTTATGGCGAATGTGAACCTGGGCCTTCAAGCGGCCGTCGAGGATAGGCAAGAGCTTCACCGGAAGATTGATCAAGTCTACTACGACCAATCAGTGGCTCAATTCCCCGTATACGATGATTTTATGAGACGGGGATACAACCACCCATCCGGCCTTCACCCTCACTTCTACCTTCCTCCCGATGGAGTTTATGCGACCCACGACGGCTTCGTAGTCTACGGTGACATTCGTGTCACCCAAGATTATTGGAGTGATACTATCTTCCCGCCCCCACCTACGCACGACGAGGGCAATGATGGCCATTGGTACGGGGCTCCTCCACACACCTCGGGGGAGGTGTTCATCACGGGAGATGGGGTGGTGGTGGGTGAAGACCCGAACTTGAGTGGTACCTTCTTGGGCGAACCCTCCATGCCTTTGAGCACGGGTGACGAAGAGGGAGGGAACACCGAGTCCGGTGGGGAGTCCGATTGAAGAAGATTGGTGATGTTCCCATTTCAAAATCCAAAATGACAAGTATGATCCCTAAATCCAAATCTTTTCATGCATTTTACATTTCCGCATGCATTTAGTTAATTATAATTTATTTTCGATTAGGACATCTAGTTGCATTCATTTAAGTTGCATTAGAATTTAATTATGTAATATATCGTCACATATGGGATTTGCATCCATGTAGGGTAGTTCGCATGCCTTTCTTATCTTTAAAAAAAACCAAAAACATGTTATTTATTTTTCAAAAAAATCCTCAAAAAGAACAAAAACACGTTCATTTGATTTTCTCATTCTCCTCCTAGCACTTGGACATTGGGGACAATGTCCGGTTTAAGTGTGGGGAGGGAAATATCCATTTTTGTACATTTTTGTAAATTATTGAATATGCGTGATGAAAACTTCAAAGAAAATTTCAAAAAAATTGAAAAATCTTCAAAAAAAACCAAAAATATTGCATTGTATATATTTGTTTTTGTCTAACAAGTGATGTAGGCACACATGGAGCATTTGAAACAATAGGAGAATAGAAGACCGCTTGGTACACTCTTCCCAACTATTTTCTCGTTTTTCCACTCTCTTCGCTTATCTTGATTAATATGGAGGAGGACAAGAAATTGTTGATGAGGATATCCCTTTTAGAACTTGTTGTGTGTTGCTTATGTGCTGCTAGTTGATAAGTGAATATTTGTATGATTTTATCCCCTCATTTTAGCTCGATTTGATATGGTTTATCCACTTTAAGAAGTGATTTTATGAGCTAATCTCTCCTTTGCAGTATTTCTCGTGCTTTAATGTGATTTGTAGGAATTGAGTCGTTTCTACTTCAAATCCCGTCATTTGAAGGAAATATGAGCAAGGAGAAGCTAAGAAGGACGATTACGTGAGGTTAAGATGGCATGCTATAAAGATCTAGAGGTTCCGAGTCAAAGGGAACAAGTTTCAAGTCATTCCGAGCTCATATGCACAAGTTGCGACGGTTTTGCTATTCGTCGACGAAAGTCGTCTCAAACCTCATGCTCCGACCCTTAACCCTTGGGGACATGATCAGGCCCAAATAGGGGAGGAAATGAGGCCCAAGAGGTGTTAGTTACGTCCCCGTTCGAATCTAAAGTCAATGGAGTCAAGGTAGATCAAGTCACGTACCAAGGGAAGATCAAACGAAAGTCAAAATTCTGAACTGACAACTTCCCCGATCGGATTACCACTTCCCTGATCTAAGGAAGTCTGCTGATGAACGCATCTTCTCTTCATCTACCTCTCTTTAATGCAAGGCTTAATGTCTTATTTAATGAGCATGAATCTGGACACATTTGAGCAACCTCTTAACCCTATAAATAGCCTAGCCTCCACACACAAATGATATGTACAAAAACACTAGCCTCCACACAACATTAGATTAGATTAGTTTTTATTCTTTCTCTCATCTTTCTTAGTTTTAGTTTAGTTTTAGTTTTCTCTAGTTTTGTTTAGTTTAGTTCTAAGTTTGTATGGTTCTACTTGTAATTGGAACTCAAGTTTTTGGGTTTGTATTTCCTATTCAAGTTCTTGTTCCATTTCAATCTTTGCTCATCCCTTCCGGTAATCTTTATTCTCGTGTTTACATTATAGTTTCATTTTCTTTTAGTATTTCCTTTATCATGTTTACCATTCTTAGTTTTGTAATCTTAGTTGCCCTTTCATTGTTAATCATGCATAAGTAATCTTTGTTCTAGGGTGTAGGATAGCCATGCTAGATTGATTAAAAGATGATAAATGGATAAAAGAAATTATGCCTTTAAAACGTTGTGTCTATGCATGTTTGGATTGTAATGATGGTTAACGATTTCTGGCCAAAATCATTGACTAGAATGGAATTCTTTTCCAAGGTAGAGATACGTGAATTGAATAGACAAAGCATGACATGGTGGATTAAGACCTAGTAAATTGCCTAAAAGCCTGCTAGACCATCTGATCTATGATTGTAATGAACACATCATTCTTACGAACTCACAATGAATTATTTGCATATCCTAAATCCAATTTCATCAATATGTTAATCTACATGTGTGAACCTACTTCCCTAGATTCTTTTCTATATTGAGTCATTAATTATTGTTTTAGTTTTCTAGCTTAGTAATAACCATTGTGACAATCGTACAAGTTAAAATTCTAATCATAACTGTTCACAAGTATCTCCCGTCTCCCCGAGATCGACCCCTTACTTCCCTAATTACATTAATTTGTTGTTAGCCTAGTCTGGGTTATTTATCTTTGATTAGGGTACGCGACAACCCTGTCAAATTTTGGCGCCGTTGCCTGGGAGCACGGTTTTGTTTATTTGTGATTAGTAGAGTTTTACCTTGTCTTTTTATTTTTTTCTTCTTTTCTTTTGTCTCGAGGAACACTTGTTCCTTGAGATTTTTCTCACCTTTTACTTGTATTATAGTGACTCTTTTCAGGTAATAGGAATATTTTCTTTCAAAAGGATTGCTTTATTTTCTCTCAATGACTATCTATTTCCAACCTCCACAATGCGAGAATGAGCCTTTCCATGAATACCTCGACCGATTTTATAGCTATTCTAACCATATTATCTCTCTTGGGTATACCCTTGATGAGACCTATATGAAACATGTCGTGCTTCATGAAATGCTCATTGAGTGTCGTAGCCTGGCTATGCAATTGAGTGGTGGAAGTCTTTATCAGAAGAGAGGAGAGGAACTTTGGATTTTCTTGGACTTTATGGCATCCCGATCAAGGTAAGAAACGCACCGGCGGTTGAGAATCCAAAAGCAAATCAATGAAATCATGGCTCAAATTCAAATGCTCAAAGGGCAAAACGAAGAACCCACGTTTAAAAAATGTAAGCCAATCAATTTTCCTTATGCTTTTTCACCTCCCCCATGTGAGTCTATTTTCTCCTATGCTTTTTCAGCCCCCTCATGTGAGTCTAATTCTCCCCAATCATATGAATTAATAGATGACGATGATGATGGTCCAACCTTTTCTATTGAAAGTCACTCTAGTGTCGTTCCATTTGACAATTTTAAGACCCCCATTATTGATATTGACCATATGGTAGTCGAGACTTTAGACAAGGATGTTGTTAAGCCCATTTGTGACTCCAATGGAGAGTTGTCGATCGAGTCATCAGATTTCTTTGAAAATCCCTTCGCTAAGGATATTCCAGATTTATTTGAAAATGATATTGGGTTTTGTGAACCTAGCCTTGAAATTAAGTGGGTTCAACCACCCATTTTTTATTCCCACTCCTTTGATTCACCCTATCCCCAATTAGAGTCCACTAATGATATTTTGGGAACTAATTGTTTGTTCCATGATCTTAAACACTTCACTCCATCTCTCACTGACGAGTGGAGCAGTTCAGTGGTCATCTATGAAGTTTGTCATGCGCACAATGATAAGATATATCAATTCTTACCTTAAATATTTCATGCCTATATCTTGTCAATTGCTTACATATGTTTTTGTATCGCTCATGCGCAGGTATATGATCTACTTCTAAGGGCATTGACATGCTTTTTAAGGCACAAAGAATGATTTTCATTAATAAAGAGTCTAGTAAGACATTTAAATAAAGCTTCGCGGGAGACAACCCGTGTTTTATTATATTTTTGTTATGAAATAAATTATTTTTGTTGGACAATTTAATAATGTTAATTTTTAAATAATTCATTTGTTTTTGGTTCTAATAGCTTTGACAATAAGACAATAATTTTATCTAGTATTGTAGTAGCTTTTTCATCACAAGTACTTTGGTGCTTGGGTTGTACTTTGCCCCCGTTTTCAAGCTAGCTTGGGGGAGCTGCTGCACGGTTGTATGTTTTCTTTTCTTTCTTTACCATTTTGTTGAGTCGTCCCTCATTCCTTTGTTGGTTATGTTGTCCTTCTTTGTGTTTTGTGCGCTTAAACCCGTTTCGCACATTGAGGACAATGTGTTATTCTAGCTTGGGGGAGGGATTTAGCTTGTGTCGTTGTTTATTTAGGCTAATTGTTTATTGAATTTGAAAAATTTGAAATATCCAAAAAAATCCAAAAATTTTAAAAAAAAATTTATAAAAGTTGTGTGTTTTGTCCACCCAATTGTGTTGTGCATAATGTCATTCCTCAATGCATTTCCCTTATTGTATCTTTTTAGCCAATGTTTCACGCTTTTGACGGGATTTTTCATGCATGGGGATGTCTTGTACACAGTGGGTGAGGGATTGATTTTAGACTTATTAGGCTTGATCTTGACTTTGGCAAACTACATATACGGTAAGGTAGAGCCTCCAGTGATCGGTACATCTATACCCGATCCCAATTAGGTGTGTGTAGTTTCTCCTTATGATTTGCGTCACATCAAAAACGCACAAGTATGGTTTTCATTCCATTTCTAGTGAGCATTACATTCATGATTTAAAAAAACATTTGAAGCCATTCACTTTGAATCCATTGCCTACATTTAGCCCCTTTTCACATTGTTTCACATTTCATTAGCTACATGTAAAAATATTGCCTACCTTGTTAAGTTAGTAGCTATACCGTTTTTGTTTGGGTGCTCATTTGGGATATTGTTCAATTTATGTTAAAGTGATCTTGATTGGACGGAATTACTGATTGCCGTGCCGAAGAAAAAGAAAAAAAAAAGAGTTCAAAAGAAAAAAAAAATGAAAAAAAAAATTATGTTGAATAAGAAAGAATGAAAAGAAAGAAAGAAGCATGTATTGAAAAGAAAAAAATGGTTTATGAAAAGAAGAAGAAGTTGTGAGTGTTATTTCCATGATCCGAAATTCAAAAAGTTGGGAAATTCACTCTTGTGTTGCCATGAGTATAAGCCAATTTGCTATTTTTGGCTTAGTTTTATTTTCTTGGGAATGGTTCCGAGTTTTGATTGAGCATCCTTGCATAATTGGTATGTTGCTAGCTTGACCTTAGCTCCACATTACCATAATTCATTTGTCCACTTTGTTACCCATCTCCCATAGCCTTCTTCTTGCTTTTGGCTTCTTTCTATGCTTTTCATGATTGTTTTGACTTGTAGTTTTGGAATGTTTACCATATTAGATTGCGGGCGCATTCTCATGAGTCGTAGATAGGAGAGTGCCACTCAAATATAAAATAATATTTCCTTGATTTATATAAAAATTTGAGTGTTGAGTGCACCGTGAGAGTCCATTGTCAAAAGATCATGCAAGAGCCGAAAAGTCTATTTGATGTTCCTTATGATGCGCCGTTATGTAAATCTCAACCATGTTTTGCATTTTCCCTATGCCCAGTTGTTTCGGGATGTATTTCATTGTGCTCTATAAGCTACTTGATGGGATTTGCATTTGGTTGGATTGATTGTTGCTCGTCGCCCTTGTCCTTGTCATGTTTGTTATTGTATGCTTGCTTGAGGACAAGCAAGGGTTTAGCTTGGGGGAGTTTGATAAGTGAATATTTTTATGATTTTATCCCCTCATTTTAGCTCGATTTGATATGGTTTATCCACTTTAAGAAGTGATTTTATGAGCTAATCTCTCCTTTGCAGTATTTCTCGTGCTTTAATGTCATTTGTAGGAATTGAGTCGTTTCTACTTCAAATCCCGTCATTTGAAGGAAATATGAGCAAGGAGAAGCTAAGAAGGACGATTACGTGAGGTTAAGATGGCATGCTATAAAGATCTAGAGGTTCCGAGTCAAAGGGAACAAGTTTCAAGTCATTCCGAGCTCATATGCACAAGTTGCGACGGTTTTGCTATTCGTCGACGAAAGTCGTCTCAAACCTCATGCTCCGACCCTTAACCCTTGGGGACATGATCAGGCCCAAATAGGGGAGGAAATGAGGCCCAAGAGGTGTTAGTTACGTCCCCGTTCGAATCTAAAGTCAATGGAGTCAAGGTAGATCAAGTCACGTACCAAGGGAAGATCAAACGAAAGTCAAAATTCTGAACTGACAACTTCCCCGATCGGATTACCACTTCCCCGATCGGGAAGTCTGCTGATGAACGCATCTTCTCTTCATCTACCTCTCTTTAATGCAAGGCTTAATGGCTTATTTAATGAGCATGAATCTGGACACATTTGAGCAACCTCTCAACCCTATAAATAGCCTAGCCTCCACACACAAATGATATGTACAAAAACCCTAGCCTCCACACAACATTAGATTAGATTAGTTTTTATTCTTTCTCTCATCTTTCTTAGTTTTAGTTTAGTTTTAGTTTTCTCTAGTTTTGTTTAGTTTAGTTCTAAGTTTGTATGGTTCTACTTGTAATTGGAACTCAAGTTTTCGGGTTTGTATTTCCTATTCAAGTTCTTGTTCCATTTCAATCTTTGCTCATCCCTTCCGGTAATCTTTATTCTCGTGTTTACATTATAGTTTCATTTTCTTTTAGTATTTCCTTTATCATGTTTACCATTCTTAGTTTTGTAATCTTAGTTGCCCTTTCATTGTTAATCATGCATAAGTAATCTTTGTTCTAGGGTGTAGGATAGCCATGTTAGATTGATTAAAAGATGATAAATGGATAAAAGAAATTATGCCTTTAAAACGTTGTGTCTATGCATGTTTGGATTGTAACGATGGTTAACGATTTCTAGCCAAAATCATTGACTAGAATGGAATTCTTTTCCAAGGTAGAGATACGTGAATTGAATAGACAAAGCATGACATGGTGGATTAAGACCTAGTAAATTGCCTAAAAGCCTGCTAGACCATCTGATCTATGATTGTAATGAACACATCATTCTTACGAACTCACAATGAATTATTTGCATATCCTAAATCCAATTTCATCAATATGTTAATCTACATGTGTGAACCTACTTCCCTAGATTCTTTTCTATATTGAGTCATTAATTATTGTTTTAGTTTTCTAGCTTAGTAATAACCATTGTGACAATCGTACAAGTTAAAATTATAATCATAACTATTCACAAGTATCTCCCGTCTCCCCGAGATCGACCCCTTACTTCCCTAATTACATTAATTTGTTGTTAGCCTAGTCTGGGTTATTTATCTTTGATTAGGGTACGCGACAACCCTGTCACTAGTTTAGACAGTATTGCATATCTATTTGATTGTTATTAGGAATTAGAATTGCATTCTGTCACATGTGAATAATTAATTGTCGTTTTAATTTTTCCTTGCATTGAATTTGTAAATATTTTGAACAAAATGTGGTCTAGGAAGTGAAGCAGGAGCTCACCCAAGGGGCCTTGATGATCAAGCCACAAGCCAGACAAGGCTGACCCCAAGACCCCCTCAGATGGAAGCTCGAGTCACAAGGTCCAAACAACAAGCCATGACAGGCCAAACTCAAGCCAGGCCAAGCCAAGACATTGAGGAAGATAGTCCAGGGCTCACCAAGCCATGCCAAGATCCAACCCAGTCCACATTCCCCACACAAGCCAGAACCAATGTCAAACAGAGCTCATCAGACCAGTTAGCAAACCCAGTACCAAGGACGTACACCAGAGCATCCCAGCCACCCCCACCATGACCTACTATCAAGCCAACCCATTGATCAACAAGTTTGCCCAGGATAATCCTTTTTGAAGTCTAGCAAAAACTCAAGTAACAAGCAGCCCAAGCTAGAGTCCAATGAACATCAAAGCAGAGAAAGTACAAGTCTAGATGTGGCTTCCTTTTGTTTAAGTCAACTTGTCCTCATACAAGGCAGGTTTATCTAAGTCCTAATAAGAGTAGAGAGTCCCAAGGAACAACAAAACATCCAGAGCAAAGCAGCAAGACAACAAGAACAACAGATTTCCATTTCAGGAATAATCCAAAAGCTGCTTTATTACTTTTGCATCAGTCTGTTTTTTATGCTTTTGTGTCTGTACTTTATAGTTGTTAAGCTCGTCCTATTGTGAGGCTCTTAATTAGTGTCTGTTGTAGTAGTGTAAGTCCAAATTTGGCCCTTGGATGGCCTGTACATCCAATGGTTCACAAGATATCAGCCTCCCTATATAAGGAGGTCTTTGTATGTTGTTTTAATCAGATTTTTATGAATGAATTAGCTTGAGAAACCTCTCAAATCTTTCAAACTTGTGCTAAGTGCTATAGTTTGAGCCAAGCCCGATACATCTTCAAGGTGTCTGATCAGTGTCTTGCATTGTGAGTCAAGTCAAATCTGTGCATTGCTGTGATTAACTTGCTTGATGTTGAGTATCAGTCTAGGGTGTTTGTGCTTTGCTGTAACACTTTAAACTTGTCTCAAAAACTAGTCTTTTAGTCCTTTCTCTTGTGTCATGCTGTAGGGAAAGCTCTCTAAGTCATATCCTTGAGTTTTCAGTTAATATAACTCACCCTCTCTAAAACAACACCCATTTCTGCTTAAGATTGTTCTCAGTCTGAGCAAGACTAATCTAGCATCCCTTAAACTTACAAACCTTAGTAGTTTACACTCCAAATTGGTTATCAGAGCTTTGGTTGAGAGTATTAGTGAGTTCATTTTTCCTAACTACATTTAAAAACACAAAAACAACCCAATGAGTGAAGAGAGAATCACCAACTTAGAGACTATGGTAGAAGGCATAACCAGAACTGTCACACAACTCACAAAGGCTGTGAATAAGGCTCTTGATGGCAATCTTGCCATAGGAGGAAGAGGCATAGGACGTGGAAGAGGCCAAGGAGGAGGCAGAGGAAGGCCACCTGATGATGAAGAGTATCCAGACTCAGAGGACTCAACAAGGAGCAGGGCTTCAATCCACAGGCACATAGACAAGCATCTTAAGGTAGACATCCTTGAGTTTTCTGGTAGTCTTAATCTTGATGATTTGTTAGAATGGTTAAGAGAAGTAGAAAGAATCTTTGAGTACAAAGGATATAGCGATTCTAAGTCTTTTAAAGTAGCCATCCTTAAACTGAAAGGGTATGCTTCTCTTTGGTATGAAACCATGAAAGGGTTAAGGGCTAGGGAAGGAAAAGAACCCATCAAATCTTGGACCAAACTAAAAAAGAAACTGTTAGATAAGTTTGTTGCTAAGGATTACACCCAGGATATGTTTATTAAGTTGTCTAAGTTGAAACAAGGAGACAAACCTGTTGAATCTTACCTAAGAGAGTTTGAACAGCTCACCCTTGCAGTGTGATATAAATGAGAAACCTGAGCAAAGGATTGCTAGGTACTTAGAGGGCCTAGATAAGAGCATTGCTAACAAGTTTAGGATGCAACCTCTGTGGTCATTTGATGATGTTGTTAACTTATCTCTGAGAATTGAAAAGATAGGGAAGACTAACTCTGTTACACCAAAACCTGTTTGGCCTTTTCAAACCAGACCTTACAGTGGATTGAGGACCATTGATACCCCTAAGACAGCACCCCCACCTACCTTAGACAAGGGAAAGGGCATCATGGGTCAGAAGCCAAGCACTTCATTGACTGAGAACAGAATTAGGTGCTTCCAATGTCAGGGTTATGGACATTTCAGGAAGGATTGCCCTTCTAAGAAGACCTTAACTATAATGGAAGTTGAGACTTGGGAAAAGGAGGGTCTAGTTGAGTATGAGAGGGATGAACCTGAGGTTGAAGAAGTGATGAGTGAGGAAGAAGATCCTAGTCAGGAGGCAATAGTGGCACTCCCTGATACAGGCTACAGCTTGGTTCTATGGAGGGTAATGCATTCACAACAGATACCATTGGAGAAGGATCAAAGGTCTCTCATTTTCAGAAGTAGATGTACTATACAAGGGAGGGTTTGTAACCTTATTATAGATGGAGGTAGTTGTACCAATGTGGCCTCTGTTACTATGGTTGACAAGTTGAAGTTAAGCACTCAAGAGCACCCTCACCCCTATAAGTTGAGATGGCTGAGTAAGGGAGCAGAGGTTAAGGTGGATAAGCAATGTATGGTCCCATTCTCCATTGGAAGTATGTACAAAGATGAAGTACTGTGTGATGTGGTTCCAATGGATGCCTGTCACTTATTATTAGGAAGGCCATGGGAGTTTGATAAAAGCTCCATACACCAAGGAAGAAGCAACACCTATTCCTTCAAGCATGAGAGTAGGAAGGTGACATTAGTCCCTTTGCCACCTCATCAGAAGAGCTATGGGAGTCCCAGTATGGCTAAAGATTTTAGTGGAGTCTTGTTTCTATCTGAATCAGTAATGATCAAAGAGTGTAGTGAGGAACCACCTATATTGATGCTTCAATCAAAGGAAGTTCAGGAAGGGGAGTCTAAGATAATCCTTGCAGAAGTTAAATCCCTCATTGATCAATTCAAGGAAGTGTTCCCAGAGGAACTTCTTGATGGCTTACCCCCTTTAAGAGGAATTGAGCATCAGATAGACCTAGTGTCAGGGTCTGTACTACCTAATAGACCAGCATATAGATGTGATCCTAAGGCTACACAAGAGCTGCAGAAACAGGTTGGAGAGTTGATGAGTAAAGGGTTTGTAAGGGAGTCCTTAAGTCCTTGTGTTTTGCCTGCATTATTGGTCCCTAAGAAGGATGGGACTTTGAGGATGTGCATAGATAGTAGAGCTATCAATAACATCACAGTCAAGTACAGGTTCCCTATACCTAGGCTTGATGACATGTTGGATGAGCTGAGTGGCCCAAGGTTCTTTTCTAAGATTGATTTGACGCAAGGTTACCATCAATTAAGGATCAGGGAAGGAGATGAGTGGAAGACAGCCTTCAAAACAAAGCATGGCCTCTATGAGTGGCTTGTCATGCCTTTTGGTCTGTCAAATGCCCCAAGTACCTTCATGAGATTAATGACAGAAGTGCTTAGGCCTTGTCTAGGGAAATTTGTGGTATTATACTTTGATGATATCCTCATCTACAGCAAGAGCAAGGATGATCATCTGAGGCATCTTGAGACTGTGTTTGAAATACTTAAGGAAAGTAAACTCTTTGGGAAGCTTGAAAAATGCACCTTTATGACTGAGGAAGTCAAGTTTCTAGGATATGTGGTGTCCGGTAGAGGCATTTCAGTGAACCAGAACAAGATCACTGTTGTTCAATCTTGGCCTGTTCCTAAGAATATCACAGAAGTAAGAGGGTTTCATGGCTTAGCATCTTTCTATAGGAGGTTCATTAAAAACTTCAGTACTATTGCAGCACCCCTCACTGAATGTATGAAGAAAGGAGAGTTCACTTGGACTGAGAATGCCTTGCATGCTTTCAAATACATGAAGAGGCTCTTGTGCAGTGCACCTATCCTCAGGTTACCTAATTTTAATTGCCTTTTTGAGGTTAAATGTGATGCAAGTGGAGTGGGAATTGGAGCTGTCCTTATCCAAGAGAAGAAACCTATAGCCTATTTCAGTGAAAAGCTAAGTGGTGCCAAGCTGAGCTATTCTACATATGACAAAGAGTTCTATGCTCTTGTCAGGGCTCTAAGGCATTGGAGTCATTACCTGAAGCCCAAGCCTTTTGTCTTACACTCTGATCATGAGGCATTGAAGTACATAGGAGGCCAGCATAAGCTCAGTCACAGGCATGCTAAATGGGTGGAGTTCCTCCAGTCATTCACCTTTTCTAGCAAATACAAAGAAGGAAAACAAAATGTGGTAGCTGATGCTGCTATCAACCATGGAGCAAAGGGTTCTTGGCTTTGAGTTCATGAAGAATATGTATCAGGAAGATCCAGACTTTGCAGAAGAATGGTTAGCACAGAAAGAGGGAACAAGGACCATTGATTCACCCTACACTCTACAAAATGGATTCCTGTTCAAAGGAAACAAGCTGTATGTTCCCAGAGGATCTTATAGGAGTCTATTGATCAAGGAAGTGCATGGAAATGGCCTTGGAGGACACTTTGGGGTTCAGAAGACTGTGGACATACTGCAGGATCAGTTTTACTGGCCTAAGATGATGGGAGAGGTCCAAATAGTGCTCAGGAGGTGTGGAGTTTGTCAAAAAGCCAAGAGTTCATTTCAAACAGGACCTTACACTCCCCTACCAGTCCCATGTAGGCCTTGGGAAGATGTGAGTATGGATTTCATAGTAGCATTGCCTAGAACAGCAAGAGGGAAAGATTCTATCATGGTAGTTGTGGATAGGTTCAATAAGATGGCACATTTCATTGCTTGTAAGAAAACTGAGGATGCTGTGAGTGTGGCAGAGCTATACCTTGATGAGGTGGTAAGGTTACATGGAGTTCCAAGAACTATTGTATCAGATAGAGACACAAAATTTATGAGTCATTTCTGGAGAACATTGTGGAAGCTGCTTAACACCAGGTTGTTGTTTAGTACCTCCCATCATCCTCAGACAGATGGGCAAACTGATGTGACCAACAAGACCTTGGGAAGGATTTTGAGGTGTATAGTCAGCAAATCTCTCAAGGATTGGGACTTAAAGCTGGCTTAAGCAGAGTTCTCTTTCAATTAAGCTCCATCAGCAGCCACATGCCACTCCCCCTTTGAAGTGGTCTATGGTACTAACCCCTTAATGCCTTTGAATTTGTCTAATGTGTGCAGGTCAGAGATCCACTATGATGCCAAGAAGAGGGTGGAGCAAATGCTAAAACTCCATGACTCAGTCAGAAAACAAATTGAGAAAACCAATGACCTATACAAGAAGAATGCCAAGGTTCCTAAGGTCAAGAAAGACTTTGCACCAGGAGATTTAGTGTGGATCAACCTAAGGAAAGAAAGGTTAATTCCCTTCCAAAAGAAAGAATAAGCTAGAGTCAAGAGCAGATGGTCCTTTTGAAGTCATAGAGAAGATAGGTCCTAATGCCTACAAGATTGATCTACTAGGAGACTATGTAGTTCATGGGACATTCAATGTTGGAGATCTTAGTCCCTTCCATGAAGACTCTAAGGGAGAGCAAGACACGGGCTTGAGGTCAAGCCCTTTTCAACCTGGGGAGGCTGCAGCAGGAGCTCACCCAAGGGGCCTTGATGATCAAGGCACAAGCCAGAAAAAAGGCTGACCCCAAGACCCCCTCAGATGGAAGCTCGAGTCACAAGGTCCAAACAACAAGCCATGACAGGCCAAACTCAAGCCAGACCAAGCCAAGACATTGAGGAAGATAGTCCAGGGCTCACCAAGCCATGCCAAGATCCAACCCAGTCCACATTCCCCACACAAGCCAGAAACAATGTCAGACAGAGCTCATCAGACCAGTTAGCAAACCCAGCACCAAGGAGGTACACCAGAGCATCCCAGCCACCCCCACCATGGCCTACTATCAAGCCAACCCATTGATCAACAAGTTTGCCTAGGATAATCCTTTTTGAAGTATAGCAAAAACTCAAGTAACAAGCAGCCCAAGCTAGAGTCCAATGAACATCAAAGCAGAGAAAGTACAAGTCTAGATGTGGCTTCCTTTTGTTTAAGTCAACTTGTCCTCATACAAGGCAGGTTTATCTAAGTCCTAATAAGAGTAGAGAGTCCCAAGGAACAACAAAACATCCAGAGCAAAGCAGCAAGACAACAAGAACAACAGATTTCCATTTCAGGAAAAATCCAAAAGCTGCTTTATTACTTTTGCATCAGTCTGTTTTTTATGCTTTTGTGTCTGTACTTTATAGTTGTTAAGCTCGTCCTATTGTGAGGATCTTAATTAGTGTCTGTTGTAGTAGTGTAAGTCCAAATTTGGCCCTTGGATGGCCTGTACATCCAATGGTTCACAAGATATCAGCCTCCCTATATAAGGAGGTCTTTGTATGTTGTTTTAATCAGATTTTTATGAATGAATTAGCTTGAGAAACCTCTCAAATCTTTCAAAATTGTGCTAAGTGCTATAGTTTGAGCCAAGCCCGATACATCTTCAAGGTGTCTGATCAGTGTCTTGCATTGTGAGTCAAGTTAAATCTGTGCATTGCTGTGATTAACTTGCTTGATGTTGAGTATCAGTCTAGGGTGTTTGTGCTTTGCTGTAACACTTTAAACTTGTCTCAAAAACTAGTCTTTTAGTCCTTTCTCTTGTGTCATGCTGTAGGGAAAGCTCTCTAAGTCATATCCTTGAGTTTTCAGTTAATATAACTCACCCTCTCTAAAACAACACCCATTTATGCTTAAGATTGTTCTCAGTCTGAGCAAGACTAATCTAGCATCCCTTAAACTTACAAACCTTAGTAGTTTACACTCCAGGAAGGGAACATGATACCCCAATGATGAGATTTTCTTAACCGTGTCTTCCCCCTTCTAGTGGCTTGCACCTCTTTGACCTCCTTGTTAAACACCCGGGGAGTAGAGTTAACCCAAAGGCCATGGACCGCCTTGTGAGACCGAATAGACCGTAGGCTAGACCTAGGCTTCGACAAAGCTACTTACATGTGAGACCAAGAGCCTCTTTTAAACCGGTGCATTCATACCCAGTCTCCATAGCTTGTGAGTAGGCTCCTTGCGTGACATGTCACATCTTCACGCACAAGTGTGTCTTTCTTTCCTTAGGTCGCGAGATGTATTCCTTTTTGTGTGCATAATTTGAAACAATCTGTTACTTATAATTTCTTTTTAGCCTCACATTGCCATATAAGCCTACTTTTAACCCTTTAGATTAGGACCAACTTTTGCATCCCCTTTGAGCCTTAGCCTTTCATTTGGCATTACTACAAATACCAACTACATCCCATAAACAACCTTCCTTGCTCAAGAAAGTTGTCACTTTGTTTTTGGTGTTTTGAAAAGGGAAATTCGTGTCCTATTCAGTGAACTCAAGCTAAGTTCATTTGAGTTGAAATAATTGGTTTATTTGGTTTTGATTTTGAATAAAGAGGTTTTATAAAAGCAAAAACAAAATACAAAAGAAAGAAAAATGCAAAACAACAAAAATCACTTCATATTTATTTATTTCATGTTTTGTATGAGAAAAAGTCGAGCAACACTGCTTATCCATCATTAAGCGAGTAGAAAAAGACGTTGCAAAATAAATGGGGATTTGATGTTTTTCCAAGTGAATCGGACTTTCAAGTTTGAAATTTTCATATGTTGTAATAAATTGGGAGAAATGGAATTTTGGACAGTTAGTGTGATAACATGAATAAATCTCTTAAAGGTTCACAGGGTATACTTTGTATTCTTATCAGTTGATTAACGTTTATCGATAACGGTTGGCTTGCTAGGAGTTTGACGTTATGGTCATTTTAATGGCGGTGATCAACTGGTCCCTAAAAGTCACACCTAAAGGATGTGTCTGAGAGATATGATTATATGAATAATATAATCATATTGATGCCTTATTATATGACTAAAAGGTTAGTCGATGTATATGACTAAAAGGTTAGTCAATGTAATGATGATACGATTATTTAATAACGATTAAATAATATTAGCTGAGACGAATTAAATGTAATTCGTAATTAAATAAAAACTGTTATATTTGATCAATGTATATAATGTAAGCTTAAACGAATTAAAATATTAATTCGTAATTAAACATAATATGTTATATTTAATTAGCAAATTATAAATATACGGATATTTATAGTTCACATATATATTATATTACATGCTAATATAACCGAAAAAGGTGAGCAAAAAAATAGTCTTTATCTTCTCTTATTTTTCGGTTATTTAGAGAAAAATAATAAGAGAAAAGATCTATTATTATTCTATTATTGTTACTAGGTTAAAAACCCTAATAACAAGAGTAGTAAGAAGAGGAGAGACTCCTCCTTGACCTAGGAGAGGCACACTGCCAAAACAGAGGAAGTGCAACAAAGAAAAATTCAGATTTTTCTCTTAAATTCTCTCTATCATTCATTATCACACAAAAGGAAAAATTAGCAGTAACTTTTCTCTAATATTCTAGCACAAGCAAGGCATATCTTGGTGCATCTTGGGTGCAACAATTAGGAGAATATCGATTTCGATATTGTTCATAGGCCAAATTTGCTAGGACCAAAGGTTAATTCTAGATTCATTATAATTTTATATTATGCAATTCATTTATGACTCGTAAATCATATACTATAGTTTCGTTATAATTCGTATATTAATGACGAAATATACCGATATTTCTAACAAGTGGTATCAGAGCCAAGGGCTACGAAATTATTTTATATGTTTTCATAATTGATGAAATATAAGATTAGAATCATTTTTTTTGTTTTTTTTTTTTATTTCTGCTGAGAGAAAAAAAAAATTTCGTCTGTACTGTTCGTCCGTACTGTTCATCCGTGTTTAAAAAAAAAAAAAGAAAAATTTTGCCTTGTTTTTCCATTTTGATTCATTATAATTGTTGTTTTAAATAGTTAAGACGATAACATGATGAATGTGTAGTTGTTTTGATTTAATAAGTATTAAATTAAAATGTTAATGGAAATTGTTTTGAATGTTCATCGCTATATATTTTCGGTATTCATTGATTTAGATATTCATTTTAAATTGTTAAATTGAATCATCTAGTTTGTATCGATGTTTAATTATGATTAGATGTTGATATTTTGTACCGATCTTGAAAATATTAGTAACATCAAATTTTAAAAAAAAAAAAAATTCGGTTTTTTTTTATTTTTGATCGAAAGTTTTTTTTATTCATTATAATGATAATGTTTTGTTTATTGTTGTGAAGAAGTTCACAATAATTGGATACCCAATTATTTTAAAGAGGTTTAAAATAATGTTGTATTAATTCATGTTAAAGAATATGAATTAAAATTGGATTATGTTTGGATGGGATTATTGTGATTAATTAAGGAATTATCACATAATTGTGATCATTTTAAAAGGTGGTTAGGATAAATTACTCTTCATAATTAAAGAATTATGTCTTGAATGTTTAATTTATAGTTGATGCATTTTATCTTGTTGAATGAATGGTTGAATGGTTTAATTTACGTATTTTTGCAATCGGTTGTAATTTGTATTACCTAGTGTGGCCTTAGTTGATCATGTTTTCGTAATGATGGAAACATGATCTTTGATGTAATTTTGAGATCTCGAATCTCCATTTTATTTTTCATTAAATTATGTTTTTAAATTAGAATGTAAATAGGTTTATATTTTGTAATTTATTAAATGTATTTTGAGAAGACTAAAGATGGAGATCGGATTGCTCACTCCCGCTACATGGACCAAGATGGAACATCAAGACAAGCTTCTCGGGTCCAAATGGGTTGGATTCCAAAGTTGTATTTTGTTCATTTTGGTAGATAGGCCACACTAAGACTTTGTAATATTTTTATGTATTTTTCCGTTCTTGTTGCTTTTTCATCACATGATAGTTAGTGCATCATTTTCCGCCTAAATCAAACCACCTACTACTAAAATGCATGAAAATTGACTCATATAGTTTGAATGTTAGTTATCATGGACATAAATATGTCACTCGAATTTAAGCCATCATTTTAGTTTATTCATTCTCGTATGCTAGATATTAGTTCACTTAAAATTGAATTAAAATAAAATTGATGGGATCTTCCTCTAAACCTAAAATTGAGACTAGTCTTTATAGGCCAAACTACTATGAATCCCTTCTTCGTCGGTAGGCATATAGGACCTTACTCTCCATATGACCCCTTCTACGTTGGGTAAGTAGTGTGTGTTGACCTATTTTATCTCAACATTATAGTCCGAAGAGTTTCTCGTGATTATGATGGACTAAAGATAGAATTTACAGAAATTTATCGACCAAGAATTCTAAAGGTAGAATTAGCCAAGAGGTTGGCTTATCAATTTACAGATAATTGAGTCTTGGGATCATTTATATAATTCTTGAGGGAGGTCAATTGTATAAATGCTCGAGTCTTTGCATTAAAACAAATTTTGCACTAGACTTAAATTCAAATCGATGAGTATGCTTATTATGTTTTTCTTCTTTTTCAGAGTAGAACTCGTTTATATTGATAATACTGCATATAACAAATGGCTGGAAATACTGATATCCCTATGCCAAGTGCCACGCTCGCGCGCGAATCCTGGCTTAACGCTTTTATGGACCACATGAATCAATCCACGCGACTGAAGAATGACAGGTCCAACTTTGCGGACTGGGAGGCGGCATTACGGAATGCTGCCATTGCTGACGGTAAGCTCAAGTACTTGACTGAGCCAATACCGCCAAACCCAGGCCCCAATGCGAGAGCTAACGAGACACTTGAATATAGTGACTTCGTTATGGAAGCGGGTGCGATAAAGAACGTACTCATCTTTGCAATGGAAAGCAATTTTCAAAGACGCTTCATTGCCCAAGGTGCAAACAAGATTTTCACCACGCTCACTAACGAATTCTCAAAAGCACCGAGGATCGTTACTTATGAGCATACCTGTCGCTTCTTCGAGGCGAAACTCCAGAAGGGACAACCGGTTAGCCCACACATTCTTGATATGATTGAGAATGTCGAGAAACTGGAGGCACTTGATTGCAAAATTAGTGAGAGCATAGTCATTCACCGTGTGCTTCATTCACTTCATGATGGTTTTGCCCTTTTCAGGGCAAATTACTATATGAATGATATGAAGAAAAGTCTTCATCAGCTACACTCACTAAACGTACAGACCGAGAATGATATGAAATTGAGTGGGAGCATGAAGCAAGATGTTCTCATGATTTCGACCAAGAGCAAAGGTAAGGGCAAGGCTCATGGCGACCTAGCTGTAGGAAAGCCAAAGTTTAAAAAGTCAGGAAACGGCAAGAGTGGGCCTGGTGAGACCAGTGGCTCACAAGGCAAGGCAAAGAACAAGGACAGTAACATGGAGTGCCACCATTGCCACAAGACTGGGCATTGGAGGAGGAACTGTCCCGTGTACCGTGAGGACATAAAAGCAGGCCGCGTCACTCCTGTTGGTATGTCATCTTTTATTCATATGATTGAGATTAACCATGCAAGTTTCGGAACTTGGGTACTTGATACTGGTTGTGGTTCTCATTTGTGTAATCATTTGCAGGGCCTAAGAAACATCACACCTCTCGCAAAGGGTGATGTGGACCTGCGAGTGGGAATGGAGCAAGAGTTGCTGCAGTTTCAGTGGGAACATATGTAATCCAACTCCCGAGTGGTTTTGAGTTATATTTATATAACTGTTGCTATGTACCCAGTTTATCTAAGAACATTATTTCTGTTTCCGTCCTAGATAAAGACGGTTTTTCATTTTCAATGAAAGACAATAGCTGTATTTTCTCTTTTAATGAAATGATTTATGGCAAAGCAGTTTCCATGAATGGAATTTATATCTTAGATCAAACCACAGACATATTGCATGTGAATAATAATAAATTAAAGGTTGGTGACAAAGATCAAACTTATCTATGGCACTGCCGTATGGGACACAGAAATGATAAACGTGTAAAGAAGCTCATTGACAATGGGACTATCTCCCCATTTGATTACGAATCATTTGGCACGTGTGAATCATGTCTTATCGGTAAAATGTCTCGAATTTCCTTGAAAGGTGTTGGAATGCGCGCTAGTGACCTATTAGGACTCATACATACTAATGTATGTGGACCTATGTCAATAAACGCAAGAGACGGCTATAGATATTTTATCACTTTCACGGATGATTTGAGTAGATACGGATATGTCTACTTAATGAAGCATAAAAGTGAGTCCGTTGAAAAGTTCAAGGAATATCAGAATAAGGTTGAAAACCAACTGGGAAGAAAGATTAAAGCACTTCGTTCGGATCGTGGTGGCGAATATCTTTCAAATGAGTTTGATCAACACCTTAAAGACTGTGGTGTAGTATTAAAGTTAACTCCACCTGGAACTAGGGGTGTTCATTCACGGTTCGGTTAACCGAACCGAACCATTTGTACGGTGAACCGAATATACGGTTCGGCTGCAAGTTGACCCTAAACCGAACCGTTTGATACGGTTTATTTCGGTTCGGTTAATCAAACAAAACGGTTCGGTTTTACGGTTCACCGTGAACCTTTTTAAATTACAATTTAAAAATTAAAACAATTTCATATGGAACCAAAGAGACACTGTATATTTGTTGCTATAAAAATAATCAAAGAACATTAAGAATCAAACTCATATTACAAGAAAAAAACCAAAATCAAATCATACAAACAAATCTAAAACAGTAGTACCACTATAATCAATGAACAACGACGACAACAGAAGGTGCGACGGCGACGGCATCATAAGGACACGACGACGGAGACGGCATCATAAGGGCACGACGACGACGACAGCAACAGAATGGCACAGAAAACAAACGGCGACGGCGAGACACCAACAACGAAGAAGAAGAAGGAATATTATCAAATGAATATCAAAAACACTTACAACGAAGAAGAAGCAAGGCGGCAAGACACCAACAAAGAGACGGAGAGACAGCGAGAAAGCGGCAAAGAGGAGGAAGGCGGCGAAAACGTGAGTCGTGAGAAGGCGGCGAATGGATTTAGGTAAATGGATTTTGGGGATTTAGGTAAATGAGAAATTGAGAAGGAATTTTAGGGTTTTAGTCGTGAGAAGGCTGAGAATGGTTTTGCCTTTTTGGTTTGGGGCCTTTGGGCTGGGTATTAGATTATTAAACATTTAGTAGGAAGCCCAGAAATTAAGTCCTATGTTTTTCCCAAAACGGTTCGGTTCGGTTAACCGTGAAGTTTAAATAGCGAACCGTAACCGAACCGTGAAAACTATTTAATTACGGTTCGGTTAACCGAACCGTTTTAGGCATTACGGTTCGGTTAACCGAACCGAAAAAAAAAGGCGTTTTTTCGGTTTGACGGTTCGGTTTTTACGGTTCGGTTTTTTCTGAACACCCCTACCTGGAACACCTCAATTAAATGGTGTGTCCGAACGGAGAAATCGAACATTGCTTGATATGGTTCAATCCATGATGAGTCACACGGTAGTACCTGATTCATTATGGGGTTATGCTTTTTTGTCAGCTGCTCTTATACTTAACCGAAGTCCGTCTAAAGCTGTAGACAAGACTCCATATGAGTTATGGAAGGGAACGGTCCCTAACTTGTCCTTTATTCGGGTTTGGGGCTGCGAGGCTTATGTCAAGTGGAGACACGAGGATAAGCTCGGCCCGCGATCGGTCAAGACATACTTTATTGGTTATCCAAAAGGAATGTTTGGTCATTACTTCTATTCGCCTACCGAACAACGAGTTTTTGTTGCGGCTAGTGCGAAGTTCTTAGAGAAAGAGTTTCTCGAGAATAAGTCAAGTAATGGAACCTTCGATCTGTCGGAGATTCAAGAACCAACAACCGAGCAACCAATAGAGGAAGAGGTTCCTTCAACTTCTGCTACGGTTAACATCCCTATGGAACCTAGGAGGTCGGGTAGAGTCTCCATTCCTCCAGACAGATACATTGGTATGGTCGAGGAGAATGAGAGAGATAATGTTTTACTCCTAGAGATTAACGAACCCGCTACCTATAAAAGTGCCATGACCTGTTCCGACTCTAGGCTATGGCTTGAAGCCATGCAATCCGAGATGGACTCCATGTATGAGAATGACGTATGGGATCTTGTTGATTTGCCTGATAAGGTACGGCCTCTTCAGTGCAAATGGCTTTATAAGATAAAGCATTCCGTAGAAGGACAACCAGACACCTATAAGGCACGACTAGTGGCAAAAGGTTTCACCTCAAGTGCAAGGATTGCATTATGATGAAAATTTTGCACCCGTAGTTATGCTGCGTTCCATTCTGATAATCTTAGCGATTGCCGCTTTTCATGACTATGAAATTTGGCAGATGGATGTGAAAACCGCCTTCTTAAACGGTTATTTGGAGGAGGAATTGTATATGGTACAACCCGAAGGTTTCATTGATCCTAAAAATCCTAAGAAAGTTTGCAAGCTTAAGCGTTCCATTTATGGACTTAAGCAAGCTTCTCGGAGTTGGAATCATCGTTTCGACCAGGTGATAAAAGAGAATGGTTTCACTCGATCGGTCGAGGAACCATGCTTGTATGTCAAGTCGAGTGGGAGTAAGATTGTCTTCTTAATATTGTATGTTGATGACATACTCTTGATTGGGAATGACATCCCTCTCTTAGCTTCGGTAAAAGTATGGTTAAAGAACCATTTCCAGATGAAAGATCTGGGTGAGGCACAACGCATATTGGGGATCCGTATCTATAAAGATAGATCACGACGGATGTTATCACTCAGTCAGGAGTCTTATATAGATAATATTCTTGAGAGGTTCAGCATGACCAACTCCAAGAAGAGGAACCTTCCAATGATTACTGGGATGCATTTGAGTAAAGCTCAGGCACCCAAGACATTAGAAGAGGTTGAGCGCATGAGTCGTGTTCCTTATGCATCAGCTATCGGATCGATCATGTATGCCATGATATGCACACGTCCGGACGTGGCATATGCATTGAGTATGACGAGTCGGTACCAAGGCAATCCAGGTGAAACACACTGGATGGCTGTCAAAAACATCCTTAAGTACTTACGAAGGACTAAGGATTGGGTATTGACTTATGGAGGAGACACTGAGCTATGCGCAATCGGTTACGCAGATGCTAGCTTCCAAACATATCGAGATGACTCGAAATCTCAGTCTGGATTCGTCTTTACTCTTAATGGCGCTGCGGTTAGATGGAAAAGCTCCAAACAGAGTGTTATAGCTGATTCTACAACTGAGTCCGAGTACTATGTCGCTTCAGAAGCTGCAAAGGAAGCTATATGTATGCGTCAGTTCATACAAGGACTAACTGTAGTTCCTAGTTCGAATGACCCTATCACCATCTATTGTGATAATAGAGGTGCCGTCTTCCAGGCTAAGGAGCCTAAGTCCAGCAACAAGTCTAGACATGTACTTCGGAAGGCTCACATGATCCGAGATAACGTGGAGCAAAAGGAGATAGTGATTGACAAGATTGCTTCGGATGACAACATCGCGAACCCTCTCACTAAACCGTTAAAATATGATAAGCATGAAGGGCACGTTATTTCCATGGGAATTAAACGTGTTCCTGAGTTGTAGTAGCTGTTTTATGTGGATTAGATAAATGTATCTTTTTCATGCACTATTTATAACATCATCGTATTGTTTCATATTTTGTTTTTCGTGTGGATTGTACGAAAACATTGAACACCACAAAGTGAACTGAATTACATTATAATTGTTTTGGTCCGTAATCGCCTACATGAGCTGATAACTCTGGCAATTATACTGTGAAGTTGATTGATGGTGGGTTCAACGAGCCATAAGTCAAACGGTTGACTGATCGATCACAGATACGAGTTATAAAGATACCTCGTAGGACATCGTGACAACGTTATGGAGTCCTAAATGTTTCAGAACATTCGGTGCCAGGTCGTGGATAGGACGTCCATAGTGTTCCTAAGAGTCGATTCTTTTGACTATCGACTGTCTCTTGAGATTAAGGCAGTTTTTGGGTGACTTTGGTTTCATTCTCATGGTCGACCGTAACAGGAGGCTAAGTAGATTTTTACTGGGTCATTTCATACTGTGCTTGTATCTGCAGGATTCGAGTTGAGGAAAATATCCAACCTTTATCAGGTTTTGTTATTTCTCAGGGCCACTCGAGGAGTTGTAACTGAAATGCATGGCCATGCTCGAATAATGATTCGTTTATCAATTAAGTTACTCTCTAGTCGGGAAAACCACTCTTGATACTGATCGCTTGTAAGATGCGACCTTTGTAAATACGGACTTTGCAAATTGTTTTACATTGAGTGGGAGAAATTTATGGATATGAGAATCAGGTTATCGCACATACACTTGTAAGGACAAGTGGGAGATTGTTGGAGCTAGTGTCCTCCACAGTTAGTGTGATAACATGAATAAATCTCTTACAGGTTCACAGGGTATACTTTGTATTCTTATCAGTTGATTAACGTTTATCGATAACGGTTGGCTTGCTAAGAGTTTGACGTTATTGTCATTTTAATGGCGTAATCAACTGGTCCCTAAAAGTCACACCTAAAGGATGTGTCTGAGAGATATGAGTATATGAATAATATAATCATATTGATGCCTTATTATATGACTAAAAGGTTAGTCGATGTATATGACTAAAAGATTAGTCAATGTAATGATGATACGATTATTTAATAACGATTAAATAATATTAGCTGAGACGAATTAAATGTAATTCGTAATTAAATATAAACCGTTATATTTGATCAATGTATATAATGTAAGCTTAAACGAATTAAAATATTAATTCGTAATTAAACATAATATGTTATATTTAATTAGCAAATTATAAATATACGGATATTTATAGTTCACATATATATTATATTATATGCTAATATAACCGAAAAAGGAAAGTAAAAAAATAGTCTTTATCTTCTCTTATTTTTCGGTTATTTAGAGAAAAATAATAAGAGAAAAGATCTCCTATTATTCTATTATTGTTACTAGGTCAAAAACCCTAATAACAAGAGTAGTAAAAAGAGGAGAGACTCCTCCTTGACCTAAGAGAGGGACACGGCCGAAACAGAGGAAGTGCAACAAAGAAAAATTCATATTTTTCTCTTGAATTCTCTCTATCATTCATTATCACACAAAAGGAAAAATTAGCAGTAACTTTTCTCTAATATTCTAGCACAAGCAAGGCATATCTTGGAGCATCTTGGGTGCAACAATTAGGAGAATATCGATTTCGATATTGTTCATAGGCCAAATTTGCTAGGACCAAAGGTTAATTCTACATTCATTATAATTTTATATTATGCAATTCATTTATGACTCGTAATTCATATACTATAGTTTCGTTATAATCCGTATATTAATGACGAAATATACCGATATTTCTAACATGAACAATTTCTTGATTTGTAACTCCACATCTCCATAACAGGTGCTTGCACCAACCCCGTTTCGACCCACTACCTATCCCCGTTACAACTTACAACCCTTGTTTCACTTTATGTGCATTACCATCTTTACATCTCATATACGACCATATAGGAGAGGACTACACATTAGATTGCGGGCATGTCTCACAAGTCGAGTAGTTCAGTGGTTTTGGTTACTTTTTGTCACAAAAATCACCCGTTCTTTAAATGAGTGACGAGTGAAAACCATGAGGAAGTCGGTAGTCTAAGTCCTTTTAGTCATGGGTCACATTTGGATGAATCTAGAGTCGTGTCGTGTTGCCTTTATACGGTTGACTTTGCCTCTCTTTTGCCCACCTTTGAATTCGTTTTATTGGCATTTAGGGGTCATACTCGGGTTGCTTGAGCCATGATTAGGGGGTTGACACCTCGTTGAGACTCTGAGACGGTATCTCCCGAACTAGACCTTTGGTTTTTGAAACGAAAGCCAACCGCTTCGATGAGGAAAGTGGTTGTTCTATTGGTTGATGCATCTTTTATGTCGTTTACGTGCTTAATCTTGGATGCATCTAAAATTTTCCGCAAGCCCTCACTTGCCTTACAAGGAAGTACATACCTCATTGTATTTCGTTGTGAGTTGAAGGGACGGAGAAGACCCGTTAATTGCCTCTCTTCGGATTTTAGTAGTTTAGTTTAGCTAAATTAAATAAGGGTCTTGTTTTTGCTCACTTACATACCGATTCCCCTCTTAATTCTCTTCTATTTCGACCTTATTTAATGGATTTCAGCGTCGGTTTTATTGCATTTTGGTTATTACTACGCTTTGATTTTAGTAGTTTAGTTTAGCTAAATTAAATAAGGGTCTTGTTTTTGCTCACTTACTTACCGATTCCCCTCTTAATTCTCTTCTATTTCGACCTTATTTAATGGATTTCAGCGTCGGTTTTATTGCATTTTGGTTATTACTACGCTTTGCTTTCAAATCATGAATTCTCGTCTCATTTTATAGGAAATGAAGAAAGAATGAGACGGGATGAGAAGCAAGAAACCGTCTCTATGCAAATAAGGAAAGGAAGAAATAAAAGAAGAAGAATAAGAAAGAAATGAAGAAAGGAAGAAAAGGAGAGAAGAAAGAGGAAATATGGGTCTCAGCCGGTCCAAGCCACCGGCAGCCGGCTGGCCGGCTGAGCACCCCATATATTCCAAACAACAAAGAAAGGAAGAAGAAGGAGCATGGAGCCCCACCCGGTCCAGGCCACTGGCGGCCGGCCAAACCGGCTGGGGAGGCGATGAAGGAAAAAGAAGACGAAAGAATGAGCAAAAAAAAGCAGGAAGGCCTAGCCGGTCCAGGCCACCGGCGGCCGGCCGGCCGGGTGGGACCCCCAGTCCGCATTTCCAAACCCTCTTCTTATTTTGAACCCTTAATCCACCAACCTATATATACCCCTCTCTTAATTCATTTTGGACACACAACCCTAGACACAAAAACCCTAGATTTAGCTTTCAATATTCCTAATCATTATTCTAATCCTTTGATAATTAGCACTAATTACTCTACTTTTCTACATAGTTATCTTTAGATCTAGTCTTTCCATTAGCTATTGTTGAAGACTAGGGTTGTAATTTTATATTATAGAAGACTTTCCTTCTATTTATTCATCAAAGATTGCAACTTTTATCAAAGTTTGGTACAATTTGATGAGTGTCGTTATACACCAAAAATAAAAGCCTAAGTCTACTAACTAAGAAAATAGCGGAAGTAGGGTCGATCTCCACAGGGAGGAAATTAACTAACTGTAATCTAAATCTGCCAGTAACAATCTAGGGGTTTTGAAATGGTTTTAAACTAAACTAAATAAGATTAAAGGAAGAGAAATAAAGGTAGAAATTAATACGAAAGAAATCAGATAAAGGAAGAATATGCTAGGATTCGGTCTACTGCAACATCGGCATCTACGGGTCAACTAAGTCAGTCAATCTATCAATGAGAAGGGCAATGGATTTTTCCTCTCGATCTCAAACCACCCTAGGGATTTTCCTAATTAACTCTCGTCCTCTTAGGAGTCACCTATCAATTCTAAGCAAGCCTTTCCCTTCCAATCTCTCGATCCAGGTCGGGGTTAACTACCTAGCTAGTCTCCAGCGTGCACTCATTCGACTAACCTCAATTAAATTGCTTAGATTAATTCTCATGTTCAAGACTAACTAAAATAATCTATCCTAACATGCCCTTACTACAGTTTTCCTCATCCTAACATATAAGGGAATTAGCTACTCATGCTATTAACGATGCTAATAAAGACGATTGAACAGATGACATTAGACATAATAAAATCGTAATTAACAAGCATGAACAATAACAACGCAGTAATTAAGAAAGGTAAACAGTAATTAAAACAAAGGTTAAGAAGTAAAGAGAGAAAAGTGTTTACAATCTTAGCAATCCGGCGTAAAGAACAAATCCAAGTCGATAAACCCGAATGTAAACTAAAGAGAAAAAATTTCAGAAACTAATGTTGAAAAATTAATGTCTGCTAATAATCGATGATAAGTAGTGTCTCCCTAATGACGTAAATAAGATTCTTATATAATGCATGACACGACTCTAAACCCTAATTAAGCTATGGATTCCACTCGATCGAGGGAAAATACCCTTCGATCGAGGCTTTTATTCGAGGATATCGGTCGATCGAGTAGCAATTCTACTCGATCGAGCAACTCTTCAACGGCTGCCACTCGATCGAGCACATGACAGCTCGATCGAGCAACTCTTCACTTCAACTCTCCTCGATCGATCAAGTATATAGTCGATCGAGGTCTTCTGGCCTATCATGCAGTGTTGGACATGGCTTTGGACTTGATTGCGAGCGGTTTCACGCTTCCCCATGCAAGAGCTTCTGTTCCGTTCCCTCCATTCTCCTAAATGCATGCAAAGTGGACTGTTTCGGCTCGGTTTCTGTTACTACGCAGCTTGTACCTACAAAATAGTAATCAAAGTACAAAGTAGCCAAATAGGGGCATATAGTGACATAATATCACCTAAATGACATATAAATGCGTGCATAAATGGACTAGAAAGTTTATATAAAATAGACGCATCAAACTTACCCAAACCAAACATTTGCTTGTCCTCAAGCAAACTAAATGCAGCTATATGGAACTAAATGAACCTAGGGGAATGGAGTAAGTCTCAGAGCTAGCTACAAGTCAATGCTAAACCATTCAATGCACTCATTCAATCGCTACAAAGCTTAATACAAAAGCGAACGAATTTACACAATCTTGGAAATAAATTAGACTTTCGACCTTGCAAGACTCAACCAAATTCAGACTCTCACGGGTCACTCTTCTCTCAACAAGAAAATGGTAAGTAAATATGTGTAAGAAAGAGAGAAGAAAATATAGTCACTCACCTAGACTACGACCGACACAACATGCATCGCTTGAAAGTTCATAGACCCTAATTAGACTCTTCTAATTATTTACTAAATTACTTGTTAATTTAGTGTTTAATAAAGATCTATGTAACATGCATGCAAATTAAAATGCATAATAAAAAGTAAGAAGAAATTTCCTTACATTGGGAAATTTCGGTTATATGGGCACAACAAGAAACACCTTTCTTGTTGTTCTTGTGCTAGAAAGAAAAAGATGATCCTCCTTGTAATCTTCAAATTAGAAGACCTCCTTTGAGATGCACCCAAGAGAGAACCCAAACTAATCACTTAGTTTTTGACTAGAAAACACAAGTGATAAGATGAACTAATATTGGATATTATTACTACTCTAGTAATAGGAAATATTAGTATTAGAGAGGTTTTAGAGAGATGAGGATTTTAGTGAGATAAGCAACAAAATAAGAATGAACAAGTGAAGTGAAAATGAACAACAAGATTGTCCATTTAAGGACACTTGGGGTCCGGCCAAATCAAGCCTAAGTGGCCCTTATTTTGCTTAAAATAATCCCATGCAAAAATGTTGAGTGTAGTAGTGAATAAGGTTATGATCATGTGTCATAAACATGACATGATAACAAGATGTAGTGTAATACAAGAAACAACAATCATCATGTTGTACACTACCAATTTTCGGCACCCACTAGTGTCATGTGGTCCATTTTGATTTTTGATATTTGTCCCACAAATACTTATAATCATATGATTAATTATCTTGTATAATTAAGAGTTAATTTGATCATATAACAATTATATGACTCAAATTAATAAATAATATACACTTAACTTTTAAGTGATATTTTATCATTATATCAATATATAATGGGTCCCACAATGCCTAGTTAGTTTATTTTACAACTCCTTGTAAATATAATTAACTAATCACCTCTACCTCAAAGTATATGCATAACCTCAACTAATTTAATGAATTAACTATTAATCATTAAATTAAATCTTATTTAATCGTATTAAAATAAGACGTAAAATTTATTCAGTCAATTATCGTATAATTGACTAATAAACTTATCCGGAATGAGTTCGTAACTCAATTTCCAATAATTAACTCTCGTAACTAAACATATATCAAATATATATATAAAGTACTAATTAATATGTATCGTATACAAATAATTAGATTTCTGTTTGGGTCTCATCCTATAGGTGTGACCGAAAGGGGTCAGTTGATTACCGCCGTCATACGACAATAACGTCTAACTCTAGTCAGCTGACCGTTATCGATTTACGTTAATCAACTGACGTGGAGTATCAAAATACTAGTCATCCCACTAATATTCCAAAATGAGATTTATAATATAAATGCACTATTGTGGAGGACACTTGCTCCAACAATCTCCCACTTGTCCGATACAAGTTGTGCATGTAGCCACACTATTGCGGAGGACTCCTACTCCCACAATATCTCCCACTTGTCTCGACAAGTTGTGTGCTACCAATTCTCTTGTCACTTTAGCGTCACATCCTCCCACTCATCGCAAGGTGTCTTTCAGGTCGCACTTGCGATTGGAAAAATAAATTGAGTGGTTTTCTCGATCTGGAGAGTAACTGTCTGACCGGAAAATCTACCATAGATCTCTTCCGAGCGTGGCCACGCATTTCCAGTCACTACTCCTCGAGTGGCCCGAAGATGTTAATACCCAACGTGGGTGGACAATTCCTGTTGACCCAACTTACACTGTATAATGCAAATCACCATGACCCAGTAGATGCCCATCGGCCTCCTTTCACGGCACGACCTAGGACAAAAACCAAAGTCAATCGGAAAATACACCGACTCAGGTAAATGGTCGCCAGTCTAAAGAATCGACTCATAGGAATATAATAGAAATCCCCGCCACGACCAGGCTTCAACAATTTTGATAAGGGACTCTATCATGGTCACTGTCCGACAGAGTGTCTCTACAGTCTGTCTATGTAAACGATCAGTCATCTCCATGACTCCATGGTGCTGAACCAACCATCGATCGACTTACAATCTAGTCATTGCGAGACGTCACCTTATGCAAATGACTAGGGACAATTACTAAGTTCATCATGTTCACTTGAATTGGGTTCAACCTTTCTTATAACCAATTCGGATAAAACAAAGTAATAAAATTTAGTCAATACTAAATAAAAGAGCTCATATAAAACTCGAACAATGAATGCAATTATCATATATGTAAACATTGATACAACATTCAATTATTACATATCACATAATCTAGAGGAATTCAGGAACTCGTCTTAATCCCATCGAGACGACATGACTGTCATGTTTAGCCTTTGTAAGAGGCTTGGTTAGAGGATCAGCGATGTTATCGTCTGTCCCAACCTTACATACATCTATTTCCTTCCTCTCCACGTAATCTCTAATTACATGGTATTTCCTAAGTACATGTCTAGACTTGTTACTAGACTTGGGCTCCTTTGCTTGAAAGATAGCCCCACTGTTATCACAATACATCGTGATGGGATCTGTGGCAGTAGGGACTACTCCTAGTCCTTCCAAGAACTGCCGAATCCACACAGCTTCCTTTGCAGCCTCTGATGCCGCGAGGTACTCAGCTTCTGTTGTAGAATCCGCAGTCACGCTTTGCTTGAAGCTCTTCCAGCAAACGGCTCCTCCATTCAACATAAAGACATAGCCGGATTGGGATTTTAAATCATCCCTATCAGTTTGGAAACTAGCGTCCGTGTAACCCTTTACACGCAACTCAGTCTCTCCTCCAAACACCAAGAACGAATCTTTAGTCCTTCGTAAGTACTTAAGGATGTTCTTTACGGCTATCCAGTGACTCTCACCTGGATTGGCTTGATAACGACTCGTCATGCTCAAAGCATAGGCGACGTCAGGGCGAGTGCACATCATAGCATACATGATTGACCCAACTGCTGAAGCATAAGGGATCAACTTCATGCGTTCAATCTCCTCGGTGACGGTAGGACTCTGGGATTTACTCAGAGTGATACCATGACCTATTGGAAGAAAGCCTCTCTTAGAGTCTTTCATTTTGAACCGATCAAGAATCTTATCTATATAAGCTTCTTGACTTAATGCTAGTATCCTCTTGGATCTATCTCTATAGATCCGGATACCCAAAATGCGTTGTGCCTCTCCCAAATCCTTCATCTGGAAATGTTTCCCAAGCCACTCCTTGGTAGAAGTAAGCATTGGTATGTCATTCCCAATGAGAAGTATGTCATCCACATACAAGATAAGGAAAGTAACTTTGCTCCCACTAAACTTCATGTATAAACATGGTTCCTCGACACTTCGAGTGAATCCATTTTGTTTAATTACATGATCGAAGCGATGATTCCAACTCCTTGATGCTTGCTTAAGACCATAAATGGATCTCTTAAGTTTGCATACCTTCTTAGGGTTGGATTTATCCTCAAAACCTTCAGGTTGTGTCATGTACACTTCCTCTTCTAGAATCCCATTCAAGAAGGCGGTTTTGACATCCATTTGCCAAATTTCATAGTTATAAAATGCGGCAACCGCTAAGAGAATCCTAATGGATCGAAGCATAGCGACTGGGGCAAAAGTTTCGTCATAGTGTAAACCATGAACTTGAGTGAAGCCTTTTGCCACCAATCTAGCTTTGTAGATATCATTATGTCCATCTATGCCATTCTTGATCTTGTAGATCCACTTGCACTGAAGAGGTCGCACCTTCTCAGGTAAGTCTACCAAGTCCCATACTTGATTTTCGTACATAGAATCCATTTCGGATTGCATGGCCTCTAGCCAATGCTTGGAGTCGGGACTAGAAACGGCCGACTTGTAGGTTGTGGGTTCATCACTTTCAAAAAGTAATAAATCACCATCTCCCTCGATACATCCGAGGTAACGATCAGGTTGAAAACTAATTCTACCTGACCTTCTAGGGACAATAACCGTTTCAGACGAGGAGGGAACGTTTTCCTCCACTTCATTTTCGGTTTGTGGCTCTCGAACTTCGTCAAGTTCGAATTTTCTCCCACTCTGCCTTTTAGAAACGAAATCGCTTTCTAGAAAGACAGCATCACGAGACACAAACACTTTGTCCTCATGACGGTTGTAGAAGTAATATCCACGAGTCTCCTTAGGATATCCTACAAAATAACATTTGTCGGATCTGGGTGCGAGCTTGTCATTAGACTTCTCATGAACAAACGCCTCGCAACCCCAAATTTTCATAAACGACAAATAAGGAACCTTTCCTTTCCATATCTCATATGGAGTTTTATTGGCTGCTTTAGTCGGGCTACGATTTAGTGAAAATATTGCGGTTAAGATGGCAAATCCCCAAAACGAGTCAGGAAGCTCTGTAAGGCTCATCATCGACCGAACCATATCTAATAAAGTTCGGTTTCTCCTTTCAGACACACCATTTAATTGAGGTGTTCCAGGAGGAGTCCATTGTGATACTATACCACAATCTTTTAGGTGTGAATCAAATTCATAATTTAGATATTCACCACCACGATCGGATCGTAGGGTTTTTATCTTCTTATTCAATTGGTTTTCCACTTCATGTTGAAACTCTTTGAACTTTTCAAAGGCTTCACTCTTATGCCTCATTAAGTAGACGTATCCATATCTACTCAAATCGTCGGTAAAAGTAATGAAGTACTTGTAACCACCTCTAGCTTGGAGAGTCATTGGGCCACATACGTCGGTATGTACAAGGCCTAATACTTCACTTGCTCGTGTCCCTTTTCCCGTAAAAGGAGCACGAGTCATCTTGCCCAAAAGACAAGATTCGCATTCACCATAAGATTCGTAATCAAATGGTTTGAGAAGTTTCGTTGAAACGAGTCTCTTTATGCGTCGTTCGTTTATATGACCTAAACGACAATGCCAAAGGTATGATTGATTAGGTTCACCTAATTTGAGCTTCTTGCTTTCGATATGATATATTTCATTAACATTATCAAGAACATAAATGCCTCCAATAGAGATGGCTTTACCATAAAACACATCATTAAAAGAAAACGAACAACTATTGTTCTTGATTACAAAAGAGAAACCCTCCGCATCAAGTACGGAAATGGAGATAATGTTCTTAGTCAAGGAGGGTACAAAATAACAATTATTTAAATACAACTCAAGACCACTAGCTAAGGTTAATACATAAGTTCCTACGGAGACGGCGGCAACTCTTGCTCCATTCCCCATTCGTAGGTCCACATCACCCTTGGCTAGTGCTCGCACGTCCTTCAGCCCCTGCAAGTGATTACAAAGGTGAGAACCACATCCAGTATCAAATACCCAAGTGGAAGTGCAAGCATAGTTAATATCTATCATATAGAGAGAAGAGAGGATTATACCTGACGGTGTCACACATCCGTCCTTCTTATCCTTCAAATACTTGGGACAATTGCGTTTCCAATGTCCCTTGCCTTTACAATAAAAGCATTCGGCTTCGGCGTGCTTCTTACCCTTAGCCTTGGCATTACTATACATAATAGCTTTGCCCTTTCCCTTTCCTTGCTTCTTAAATTGGGCCTTGGCTTTTCCCTTCCCCTTTTGAACCCCTAGCTTTAAGTTCTTCAATCTCATTGAAAGAACATCCCTTTGCTCACTCCCACTTGCTTCCATATCCCGTTCGACTTGGGTAAGGAGAGCATGGAGCTCGTGAAAGCTCTTATCCATGCCATGCATGTTATAGTTTGCCCTAGCTTGGGCAAACTTGGGAGGAAGTGAGTGAAGGATGCGGCCAACCGCTAGCTTCTTAGGAATCTTGACCCCTAGACGATCTAGAGTGTCAACATGTTCCACCATCTTAAGCACATGTGGGCCAACCTTTTGGCCCTTCTCTAGCTTGGCTTCAAAAAGCCGAGTCATAGCATTGTATTGGCGAATCTCGGGTGATTGAGAAAAGGCCAACGTCACCCTAGAGAATATCTCATATGCTCCAAGGGTGATGTATTGTTGCTTAAGGGTTGAGGACATCGACCAAATCAAGACCATCTTGACGTCGTTTGCTACCTTAAGGTATTCCTCATAGGCGGCTTTGGCCGCATTAGTGGCTCTTGGGCCGGGTTCATTGGGAGGTGCCTCGGTCAAGTAGCGCAAAACGTTATCCGATAACGCCGCACTCTTGATCGTTTGCTCCCACTCGACGAAATTAGTTCCATCGTCTTTTAAGATGCATTTGTCCATAACGGACCTTAGCCATGAGTCTTTTCCTAGTTGAACGGTGTTGTTATTGTTTGCCATTGCGAATTATGAATAACTACAACAAAATTAGGAAATATTAACATTCATTGTTTTAATCAATTTTACTTGTATAACCAATTTAAACAAGTCACTCATATAATGACCCCTCACGAAATTATATAAGCGATTCCGAGACCCGCATTTTAGACAAAAGAACATGTTATGCAACTTTTATGTAAAAGACGGTAAGTCAACTTTTGACTAATTCTACTCTTAGAACTCTCGGTTGACGGATTTCAACTAAACCCATCTCCTAGTCCCAAGATAACGCTTATCTTGTTGAGTCCAACCCAATTTAGGCGTGTGATCGTATCACCCTACTTACCCGAGGTAAAAAGGTCCACGTTGTGGTTGTCCTAATGAACACGGGGTTCATAGGTGCTTCAATTGGTAAGGCTAAATCTCAATTCCTTTTTAAGTTATGTGAGAGGTCTTGCCAATTTTAGTTATTAATTCCCTATAAGTGAACTAAGTCGGTGAATTTTGAATAACGTTGAATTGACAATCGATAAATAAAACGCATGTTGGTGATTTTGGCATGTGCGGAAAAAATAAAGCAAGCAATCAAATTAAATCCTAGTATGGCCACCTAGCTAATCTAATTAACTAGATGATTACAAATCGGAAACCAACTCCTTGGTCCCTTGCCTCTTCTTGGAACGCCTTCCAATATGGCACCGTCTTTTGGAACACCGACTTTGGGAATCACCGTCTTCACAATAAATAATTACAAAAATACAAATGAATACATAGCAAATTCCTATTATACATTTGATCTATAAAATGAAATTATTAATTATTACAAAACGGCGATACGAAATCGCAATAAATTACAACCAAATCGGTATTCCCTTACATTACGGGTAATACCGATTAAAAATAATCTAGGCCATACTAGGTACAACTTGCAATAAAATAAATAAATGACATTCATTCATTCAACAACATAAATAAAAATGCTGTAAAATCATGCCAAAATCACCCTCAACACTTGTCATGTTCATTCTAGCTCGGTTTTTACGAATTTTATCGATTTTATCTACTAAAAATCAATAATCAACACTTAAATCGTATTTAAGCTCAAACTAATTATCTAAACTGATTTAGAACTCAAAATTAGTCCCCACTAATTTCATTTGTATTTAATTAGTTTGAATTGATCGCATTTGCTATTTAAAGAGGTTTAATCATAACTTTTATGAATTAAACCCAAAATAAAATGAAAAATCATTAAAATTGAAACAAAAATATTTGTACATTCTGGAACACTTCCAGGAACCTCAAGAACAAAAAAACATTTGCCCAAAAAATTTGAAATGATTTTATGAACAAATAGCTTTATAAGAATCGGTTTTTATCAAATAAAAACCAACTAAAATAGTAAAATGATGAAACAAATTATCAAATTTTACCAGGATGATATAAATAATATTATAAAATGTAAAAAACATTATCAACTCCAGAAAGTCACGTTTCAATTTTAAGAACAAAATAACTCCTTTAAATCGATTTTTATCCAATAAAAATCAATAACCATGCAATACATGACTAAATGTCACGAAAATTTACATACAATATGTACACCATGCATGTGAGAACATATTAAAAATTTGAGGCCAGATTCAACATGCAACTATTTTTAGTTAACTTTTAACATAAAACCGCATGTTAACTCGGTTTTAAAGGCCATAAATCATAATAAATAGCAAAATAATTCGTAAATTCACCAAATTTGACCACAAACATTTTGAGGTCAGTAGGTATGCATGAAAATCAGAAAATTTCGTGAAAACCATTTTTAACATAAATTTTCGATTTTTACTCAAGTTATCGTATAACCCGATTTTAATGCTTAAAATCAACATGCATGCTACAAGCTAGCTCTGATACCACATGAAAGTTCATAGACCCTAATTAGACTCCTCTAATTAGTTACTAAATTACTTGTTAATTTAGTGTTTAATAAAGATCTATGTAACATGCATGCAAATTAAAATGCATAATAAAAAGTAAGAAGAAATTTCTTTACATTGGGAAATTTCGGTTATATGGGCACAACAAGAAACACCTTTCTTGTTGTTCTTGTGCTAGAAAGAAAAAGATGATCCTCCTTGTAATCTTCAAATTAGAAGACCTCCTTTGAGATGCACCCAAGAGAGAACCCAAACTAATCACTTAGTTTTTGACTAGAAAACACAAGTGATAAGATGAACTAATATTGGATATTATTACTACTCTAGTAATAGGAAATATTAGTATTAGAGAGGTTTTAGAGAGATGAGGATTTTAGTGAGATAAGCAACAAAATAAGAATGAACAAGTGAAGTGAAAATGAACAACAAGATTGTCCATTTAAGGACACTTGGGGTCCGGCCAAATCAAGCCTAAGTGGCCCTTATTTTGCTTAAAATAATCCCATGCAAAAATGTTGAGTGTAGTAGTGAATAAGGTTATGATCATGTGTCATAAACATGACATGATAACAAGATGTAGTGTAATACAAGAAACAACAATCATCATGTTGTACACTACCAATTTTCGGCACCCACTAGTGTCATGTGGTCCATTTTGATTTTTGATATTTGTCCCACAAATACTTATAATCATATGTTTAATTATCTTGTATAATTAAGAGTTAATTTGATCATATAACAATTATATGACTCAAATTAATAAATAATATACACTTAACTTTTAAGTGATATTTTATCATTATATCAATATATAATGGGTCCCACAATGCCTAGTTAGTTTATTTTACAACTCCTTGTAAATATAATTAACTAATCACCTCTACCTCAAAGTATATGCATAACCTCAACTAATTTAATGAATTAACTATTAATCATTAAATTAAATCTTATTTAATCGTATTAAAATAAGACGTAAAATTTATTCAGTCAATTATCGTATAATTGACTAATAAACTTATCCGGAATGAGTTCGTAACTCAATTTCCAATAATTAACTCTCGTAACTAAACATATATCAAATATATATGTAAAGTACTAATTAATATGTATCGTATACAAATAATTAGATTTCTGTTTGGGTCTCATCCTATAGGTGTGACCGAAAGGGGTCAGTTGATATTACCGCCGTCATACGACAATAACGTCTAACTCTAGTCAGCTGACCGTTATCGATTTACGTTAATCAACTGACGTGGAGTATCAAAATACTAGTCATCCCACTAATATTCCAAAATGAGATTTATAATATAAATGCACTATTGTGGAGGACACTTGCTCCAATATCGCTAACTAATATGAAAGATGATTCAAGCACCGTGCACACGCATAACCACCGTTCAAGGACAATCACGTGCCGAACATTTGAAAGATATGGATATGTGAGGCAAATTGGTAAGAAGGGGCAAAACAATTAATGGAAATGTGAGGGTGAATAGCCAAGCTAGTTCCTAACAAGACCGCAATAGAACTCGTTCCATTCTTCCAACTATCAAAATCTAAGCTTGATGCCTTTACAAATCTAGGCATATACAACACAAATCCCATGAAACACCTCGACAAATGATAATAAGCGTAGGAGGCGTAAATAACTTCAGCCAATTATTTTTTCCTCATTATATTTTTTCATTTTTTTCATTTTCTTTCTTTCTCTTTTTCTTTTTTCTTGGCTGATCGAGGAAAAACCTCTCGATCGAGTGGAATATGTCACTCGATCGAGGCAACAAATAACAACATCTGCTCGATCGAGCTAAGAGATGCTCGATCGAGGCACTATTCAACACTTCTCTTCTTTTTCTCGCAAATACCCACTCCAATCAATGAAAACGAGCCAAAAACTGACACAACGGTTAAAATATACCTCGACTACTAAACTAGCTCGGCAAAGGTAGGCTCAGTTTAGGATGTAGTTAAGGGCAACAGGCAGATATGGCTTTATGTGGAGTTAATGGGGTAAAATGAGGAAAAGGGAGATGCAAATATTCTCGAAACACGTAATACCGACCACAAACCCAATGCGTGCAGGCAATAAGAAATCAAAATTCATATACAAGCAAATGACACGAGATGTGGGGAGTAACTACTCTCACTCCTAGATGAACTGGTCATAGATGTCACCAGTTATAGGCTCTAAAACTCAGAATATATAAGTAGTTTGCCAAAATGTTGAGTCAAGTCTAATAGTCAAATTTAAATTCCAAGACAAAATTTAATAGTTCATCATTTCGATTTTACTAAGTAAGTCAATAATGGTGCAAGGAATAGCATAGGATAGACTTGTAGTGCAATTTCATCATGAACAAGACTCCAATCCGACTCGACTATATGCAAAAATAAACGTGATATTTTTGATTTTTTTCAGATTTTTCTAATTAACATGAATTGTAAACGTGAATGCAATACAAATGCTAATGCAGACGCAAAATGATGCAAAACACCACCCCAAACCAAAACAGACAATGTCCTCATTGGCTATAACACAACAGCATAAAAGGGAAAGGGAAAAAACCAACCTAATTCATGTTCCTAAGGAATGAAATATAAGCAAGGAATGGAGAAAATAAACGAACATAAGAACTCACAAAACAAAGCTTCCCCAAACCAGCATCAAACTGGGGAGCTAACATCACCTCTTCAAAGCAGTTGTATCCGCCCACAATTAATTTGGATACTAAAACAAATTGCAGGTAAGATTATGCAGAAAATTCGAAAGATGAAAGACAAAGGGGAATAGGGATCGAGTAAATTGAAATGGGATCGAAGACTTCTCTTATACAGGTAGGTTAGTCTACTCGATCAAGTAGCAATTGTACTCGATCGAGGACTTTTGTCAGGCAGGACTGCTCGATCGAGTAGTTCTGGTTTACTCGATCGAGTGGTCTTCTTTTGATGACCCTCAGTTTACTCGTTTTTTTTTAATTCCCCTCGATCGAATTGCATGCCACTCGATCGAGGTCTTGTTTTTCCTTCGCCTTGTGGCAATTGATTTCCGCTTCTCTTTCTTGCAAAAACGATACAAAACGATACCCAAAAAAATACCAAAAAAATGTCTAGCATGAAAAATAAATTGTTCATCTAAACTACGGATTATATCGTAATAGTCTAATTGTCTAATTGTCTAATTGTCTAACGAAAACGCAATAAATTGTTTTTACAAATTGAACGGGGTTGCAAACCCGGCTAATACCCAAATGGTTTTGTGACAAGGCCACCGCCAGACCTTTGACTTGCGGAAGTACCCTCAGCTGTGGTAATTTCCGACTTCTTTTTCCACAATCCCTGGGGTATACGCGCAGCGGTGGGCTCGGAGTGACTAACAATGTTAGGCATCTTCGCTGTCACGGTAGTCTCAACAGTCGAATCTTCCATGAAAAAAAAATTGTCGAAGACGGAGTCAGAAGTACTCAAGTCTTCCTCCTGAACAGTCTTATCTAACCCTCTCTTTCTGCGTAAGAAGGTTCTTTCGGGCTCTGAATCAGCTTTCACTAACTCGAGCCCTTTGGGACCTGCGCATACATAACTACAGAGAGAAAGATAAGAACAGTCTTAAGGAATTAGAAATTCCTTAAGACGAGACAGAAATAAATAAACAGAAAATTAAATTGCCTCCCCGGCAGCGGCGCCAAAATTCTATGCGTGTCGTTATACACCAAAAATAAAAGCCTAAGTCTACTAACTAAGAAGATAGCGGAAGTAGGGTCGATCTCCACAGGGAGGAAATTAACTAACTATAATCTAAATCTGGCAGTAACAATCTAAGGGTTTTGAAATGGTTTTAAACAAAACTAAATAAGATTAAAGGAACAGAAATAAAGGTAAAAACTAATACGAAAGAAATCAGATAAAGGAAGAATATGCTAGGATTCGGTCTACTGCAATATCGGCATCTACGGGTCAACTAAGTCAGTCAATCTATCAATGAGAAGGGCAATGGTTTTCTCCTCTCGGTCTCAAACCACCCTAGGGATTTTCCTAATTAACTCTCGTCCTCTTAGGAGTCACCTATCAATTCTAAGCAAGCATTTTCCTTCCAATCTCTTGATCCAGGTCGGGGTTAACTACCTAGCTAGTCTCCTGCGTGCACTCATTCGACTAACCTCAATTAAATTGCTTAGATTAATTCTCATGTTCAAGACTAACTAAAATAATCTATCCTAACATGCCTCTACTACAGTTTTCCTCATCCTAACATACAAGGAAATTAGCTAATCATGCTATTCACGATGCTAATAAAGAAGATTGAACATATGACATTAGACATAATAAAATCGTAATTAACAAGCATGAACAATAACAACGCAGTAATTAAGAAAGGTAAACAGTAATTAAAACAAAGGTTAAGAAATAAAGAGAGAAAAGTGTTTACAATCTTAGCAATCCGGCGTAAAGAACAAATCCACGTCGATAAACCCGAATGTAAACTAAAGAGAAAAAAGTTCAGAAACTAATGTTGAAAAATTAATGTCTGCTTATAATCGATGATAAGTAGTGTCTCCCTAATGACGTAAATAAGAGTCTTATATAATGCATAACACGACTCTAAACCCTAATTAAGCTATGGACTTAAGGCCCGTGATGGATTCCACTCGATCGAGGGAAAATAACCTTCGATCGAGGCTTTTATTCGAGGATATCGGTCGATTGAGTAGCAATTCTACTCAATCGAGTAACTCTTCAACGGCTGCCACTCGATCGAGCACATGACAGCTCGATCGAGCAACTCTTCACTTCAACTCTCCTCGATCGATCAAGTATATAGTCGATTGAGGTCTTCTGGCCTATCATGCAGTGTTGGACATGGCTTTGGACTTGATTGCGAGCGGTTTCATGCTTCCCCATGCAAGAGCTTTTGTTCCGTTCCCTCCATTCTCCTAAATGCATGCAAAGTGGACTGTTTCGGCTCGGTTTCTGTTACTACGCAGCTTGTACCTACAAAATAGTAATCAAAGTACAAAGTAGCCAAATAGGGGCATATAGTGACATAATATCACCTAAATGACATATAAATGCGTGCATAAATGGACTAGAAAGTTTATATAAAATAGACGCATCAAACTTACCCAAACCAAACATTTGCTTGTCCTCAAGCAAACTAAATGCAGCTATATGGAACTCAATGAACCTAGGGGAATGGAGTAAGTCTCAGAGCTAGCTACAAGTCAATGCTAAACCATTCAATGCACTCATTCAATCGCTACAAAGCTTAATACAAAAGCGAACGAATTTACACAATCTTGGAAATAAATTAGACTTTCGACCTTGCAAGACTCAACCAAATTCGGACTCTCACGGGTCACTCTTCTCTCAACAAGAAAATGGTAAGTAAATATGTGTAAGAAAGAGAGAAGAAAATATAGTCACTCACCTAGACTACGACCGACACAACATGCATCGCTAACTAATATGAAAGATGATTCAAGCACCGTGCACACGCATAACCACCGTTCAAGGACAATCATGTGCCGAACATTTGAAAGATATGGATATGTGAGGCAAATTGGTAAGAAGGGGCAAAACAATTAATGGAAATGTGAGGGTGAATAGCCAAGCTAGTTCCTAACAAGACCGCAATAGAACTCGTTCCATTCTTCCAACTATCAAAATCTAAGCTCGATGCCTTAACAAATCTAGGCATATACAACACAAATCCCATGAAACACCTCGACAAATGATAATAAGCGTAGGAGGCGTAAATAACTTCAGCCAATATATTTTTTCCTCATTATATTTTTTCATTTTCTTTCTTTCTCTTTTTCTTTTTTCTTGGCTGATCGAGGAAAAACCTCTCGATCGAGTGGAATATGTCACTCGATCGAGGCAACAAATAACAACATCTGCTCGATCGAGCTAAGAGATGCTCGATCGAGGCACTATTCAACACTTCTCTTCTTTTTCTCGCAAATACCCACTCCAATCAATGAAAACGAGCCAAAAACTGACACAACGGTTAAAATATACCTCGACTACTAAACTAGCTCGGCAAAGGTAGGCTCAGTTTAGGATGTAGTTAAGGGCAACAGGCAGATATGGCTTTATGTGGAGTTAATGGGGTAAAATGAGGAAAAGGGAGATGCAAATATTCTCGAAACACGTAATACCGACCACAAACCCAATGCGTGCAGGCAATAAGAAATCAAAGTTCATATACAAGCAAATGACACGAGATGTGGGGAGTAACTACTCTCATTCCTAGATGAACTGGTCATAGATGTCACCAGTTATAGGCTCTAAAACTCAGAATATATAAGTAGTTTGCCAAAATGTTGAGTCAAGTCTAATAGTCAAATTTAAATTCCAAGACAAAATTTAATAGTTCATCATTTCGATTTTACTAAGTAAGTCAATAATGGTGCAAGGAATAGCATAGGATAGACTTGTAGTGCAATTTCATCATGAACAAGACTCCAATCCGACTCGACTATATGCAAAAATAAACGTGATATTTTTGATTTTTTTCAGATTTTTCTAATTAACATGAATTGTAAACGTGAATGCAATACAAATGCAAATGCAGACGCAAAATGATGCAAAACACCACCCCAAACCAAAACAGACAATGTCCTCATTGGCTATAACACAACAGCATAAAAGGGAAAGGGAAAAAACCAACCTAATTCATGTTCCTAAGGAATGAAATATAAGCAAGGAATGGAGAAAATAAACGAACATAAGAACTCACAAAACAAAGCTTCCCCAAACCAGCATCAAACTGGGGAGCTAACATCACCTCTTCAAAGCAGTTGTATCCGCCCACAATTAATTTGGATACTAAAACAAATTGCAGGTAAGATTATGCAGAAAATTCGAAAGATGAAAGACAAAGGGGAATAGGGATCGAGTAAATTGAAATGGGATCGAAGACTTCTCTTATACAGGTAGGTTAGTCTACTCGATCAAGTAGCAATTGTACTCGATCGAGGACTTTTGTCAGGCAGGACTGCTCGATCGAGTAGTTCTGGTTTACTCGATCGAGTGGTCTTCTTTTGATGACCCTCAGTTTACTCGTTTTTTTTTAATTCCCCTCGATCGAATTGCATGCCACTCGATCGAGGTCTTGTTTTTCCTTCGCCTTGTGGCAATTGATTTCCGCTTCTCTTTCTTGCAAAAACGATACAAAACGATACCCAAAAAAATACCAAAAAAATGTCTAGCATGAAAAATAAATTGTTCATCTAAACTACGGATTATATCGTAATAGTCTAATTGTCTAATTGTCTAATTGTCTAACGAAAACGCAATAAATTGTTTTTACAAATTGCACAGGGTTGCAAACCCGGCTAATACCCAAATGGTTTTGTGACAAGGCCACCGTCAGGCCTTTGACTTGCGGAAGTACCCTCAGCTGTGGTAATTTCCGACTTCTTTTTCCACAATCCCTGGGGTATACGCGCAACGGTGGGCTCGGAGTCACTGACAATGTTAGGCATCTTCGTTGTCACGGTAGTCTCAACAGTCGAATCTTCCATGAAAATAAAATTGTCGAAGACGGAGTCAGAAGTACTCAAGTCTTCCTCCTGAACAGTCTTATCTAACCCTCTCTTTCTGCGTAAGAAGGTTCTTTCGGGCTCTGAATCAACTTTCACTAACTCGAGCCCTTTGGGACCTGCGCATACACAACTATAGAGAGAAAAGATAAGAACAGTCTTAAGGAATTAGAAATTCCTTAAGACGAGGCAGAAATAAATAAACAGAAAAATTAAATTGCCTCCCCGGCAACGGCGCCAAAATTTGATGCGTGTCGTTATACACCAAAAACAAAAGCCTAAGTCTACTAACTAAGAAGATAGCGGAAGTAGGGTCGATCTCCACAGGGAGGAAACTGATTAACTGAAATCTAAATCTGCCAGTCACAATCTAAGGGTTTTGAAATGGTTTTAAACAAAACTAAATAAGATTAAAGGAACAGAAATAAAGGTAAAAACTAATACGAAAGAAATCAGATAAAGGAAGAATATGCTAGGATTCGGTCTACTGCAATATCGGCATCTACGGGTCAACTAAGTCAGTCAATCTATCAATGAGAAGGGCAATGGTTTTCTCCTCTCGGTCTCAAACCACCCTAGGGATTTTCCTAATTAACTCTCGTCCTCTTAGGAGTCACCTATCAATTCTAAGCAAGCATTTTCCTTCCAATCTCTTGATCCAGGTCGGGGTTAACTACCTAGCTAGTCTCCTGCGTGCACTCATTCGACTAACCTCAATTAAATTGCTTAGATTAATTCTCATGTTCAAGACTAACTAAAATAATCTATCCTAACATGCCTCTACTACAGTTTTCCTCATCCTAACATACAAGGAAATTAGCTAATCATGCTATTCACGATGCTAATAAAGAAGATTGAACATATGACATTAGACATAATAAAATCGTAATTAACAAGCATGAACAATAACAACGCAGTAATTAAGAAAGGTAAACAGTAATTAAAACAAAGGTTAAGAAATAAAGAGAGAAAAGTGTTTACAATCTTAGCAATCCGGCGTAAAGAACAAATCCACGTCGATAAACCCGAATGTAAACTAAAGAGAAAAAAGTTCAGAAACTAATGTTGAAAAATTAATGTCTGCTTATAATCGATGATAAGTAGTGTCTCCCTAATGACGTAAATAAGAGTCTTATATAATGCATAACACGACTCTAAACCCTAATTAAGCTATGGACTTAAGGCCCGTGATGGATTCCACTCGATCGAGGGAAAATAACCTTCGATCGAGGCTTTTATTCGAGGATATCGGTCGATTGAGTAGCAATTCTACTCAATCGAGTAACTCTTCAACGGCTGCCACTCGATCGAGCACATGACAGCTCGATCGAGCAACTCTTCACTTCAACTCTCCTCGATCGATCAAGTATATAGTCGATTGAGGTCTTCTGGCCTATCATGCAGTGTTGGACATGGCTTTGGACTTGATTGCGAGCGGTTTCATGCTTCCCCATGCAAGAGCTTTTGTTCCGTTCCCTCCATTCTCCTAAATGCATGCAAAGTGGACTGTTTCGGCTCGGTTTCTGTTACTACGCAGCTTGTACCTACAAAATAGTAATCAAAGTACAAAGTAGCCAAATAGGGGCATATAGTGACATAATATCACCTAAATGACATATAAATGCGTGCATAAATGGACTAGAAAGTTTATATAAAATAGACGCATCAAACTTACCCAAACCAAACATTTGCTTGTCCTCAAGCAAACTAAATGCAGCTATATGGAACTCAATGAACCTAGGGGAATGGAGTAAGTCTCAGAGCTAGCTACAAGTCAATGCTAAACCATTCAATGCACTCATTCAATCGCTACAAAGCTTAATACAAAAGCGAACGAATTTACACAATCTTGGAAATAAATTAGACTTTCGACCTTGCAAGACTCAACCAAATTCGGACTCTCACGGGTCACTCTTCTCTCAACAAGAAAATGGTAAGTAAATATGTGTAAGAAAGAGAGAAGAAAATATAGTCACTCACCTAGACTACGACCGACACAACATGCATCGCTAACTAATATGAAAGATGATTCAAGCACCGTGTACACGCATAACCACCGTTCAAGGACAATCATGTGCCGAACATTTGAAAGATATGGATATGTGAGGCAAATTGGTAAGAAGGGGCAAAACAATTAATGGAAATGTGAGGGTGAATAGCCAAGCTAGTTCCTAACAAGACCGCAATAGAACTCGTTCCATTCTTCCAACTATCAAAATCTAAGCTTGATGCCTTTACAAATCTAGGCATATACAACACAAATCCCATGAAACACCTCGACAAATGATAATAAGCGTAGGAGGCGTAAATAACTTCAGCCAATTATTTTTTCCTCATTATATTTTTTCATTTTTTTCATTTTCTTTCTTTCTCTTTTTCTTTTTTCTTGGCTGATCGAGGAAAAACCTCTCGATCGAGTGGAATATGTCACTCGATCGAGGCAACAAATAACAACATCTGCTCGATCGAGCTAAGAGATGCTCGATCGAGGCACTATTCAACACTTCTCTTCTTTTTCTCGCAAATACCCACTCCAATCAATGAAAACGAGCCAAAAACTGACACAACGGTTAAAATATACCTCGACTACTAAACTAGCTCGGCAAAGGTAGGCTCAGTTTAGGATGTAGTTAAGGGCAACAGGCAGATATGGCTTTATGTGGAGTTAATGGGGTAAAATGAGGAAAAGGGAGATGCAAATATTCTCGAAACACGTAATACCGACCACAAACCCAATGCGTGCAGGCAATAAGAAATCAAAGTTCATATACAAGCAAATGACACGAGATGTGGGGAGTAACTACTCTCATTCCTAGATGAACTGGTCATAGATGTCACCAGTTATAGGCTCTAAAACTCAGAATATAAAAGTAGTTTGCCAAAATGTTGAGTCAAGTCTAATAATCAAATTTAAATTCCAAGACAAAATTCAATAGTTCACTACATTGATTTTACTAAGTAAGTCAAGAATGGTGCAAGGAATAGCTTAAAATAGACTTGTAGTGCAATTTCATCACGAACAAGACTCCAATCCAACTCGACTATATGCAAAAATAAACGTGATATTTTTGATTTTTTCAAATTTTTTCTAATTAACATGAATTGTAAACGTGAATGCAATACAAATGCAAATGCAGACGCAAAAGGATGCAAAACACCTCCCCAAACTAAAACAGACAATGTCCTCATTGGTCACAACACAACAGCATATAAGGGGAAAGGGAAACACAACCTAATTCATGTTCCTAAGAGATGAAATATAAACAAAGAATGGAAAAAATAAACAGAAAAACTCACAAAACAACAAGCTTCCCCAAACCAGCATCAAACTGGGGAGCTAACATCACCTCCTCCCATCTGTCTCCTCCGTCTCCACCCTATACTAGGGTATATGTAATTGCTAATTAATTTGGATATTAACACGAATTGCAGGTAAGATTATGCAGAAAAATCTAAAGATGAAGAACAAAGGGGAATTGGGATCGAGTAAATTGAAAGGGGATCGAAGACTTCTCTTATAAAGGTAGGTTAGTTTGCTCGATCGAGTAGAAATTCTACTCGATCGAAGACTTTTGTCAGGCAGGACCGCTCGATCGAGTAGATCTGATTTACTCGATCGAGTGGTTTTCTTTTGATGATCCTCAGTTTACTCGATCGACTGGTTTTCCAATTTGCGCAGCCTTCGACTTTTAGCAATTGATTTCCGCTTCTTTTCCTGCAAAAACGATACAAAACGATACCCAAAAAAATACCAAAAATTGTCTAACAAGAAAAAGCAATTGTTTATCTAAACTACGGATTATAACGTAATAGTCTAATCTAAGTAAATAGTCTAATTGTCTAACGAAAACGCAATAAATTGTTTTTTCCAAATTGCACGGGGTTGCAAACCCGGCTAATAACCAATTAGTTCTGTGACAAGGCCACCGTCAGGCCTTTGACTTGCGGAAGTACCCTCAGCTGGGGTAATTCCGACTTCTTCTTCCACACATACGATCGTTTCCTGGAGTCTAGCTCCACTTCCGAATCACTTGGAAACGCAATGTGAGGCATCTTCGCTGCGGTGGTAGTCTCAACAGTCGAATCTTCCTCGAAAATACAACTGTCAAAGACGGAGTCAGGAGTACTCAAGTCTTCCTCCTGAACAGTCTTATCTAACCCTCTCTTTCGCGTAAGAAGGTTCTTTCAGGCTCTGGATCAGCTTCCACTAATTCGAGCCTTTGGGACCTGTGCATACACAACTATAGAGAGAAAAATAAGAACAGTCTTAAGGAATTAGATATTCCTTAAGACGAGACAGAAATAAATAGACAGAAAATTAAATTGCCTCCCCGGCAACGGCGCCAAATTTGATGCGAGTCGTTATACACTAAAAATAAAAGCCTAAGTCTACTAACTAAGAAAATATCAGAAGTAGGGTCGATCTCCACAGGGAGGAAACTAACTAACTGTAATCTAAATCTGCCAGTCACAAACTAGGGGTTTTGAAATGGTTTTAAACTAAACTAAATAAGATTAAAGGAAGAGAAATAAAGGTAGAAATTAATATGAAATAAATCAGATAAAGGAAGAATATGCTAGGATTCGGTCTACTGCAATATCGGCACCTACGGGTCAACTAAGTCAGTCAATCTATCAATGAGAAGGGCAATGGTTTTCTCCTCTCGGTCTCAAACCACCTTAGGGATTTTCCTAATTAACTCTCGTCCTCTTAGGAGTCACCTATCAATTCTAAGCAAGCCTTCCCTTCCAATCTCTCGATCCAGGTCGGGGTTAACTACCTAGCCTACTCTCCTGCGTGCACTCATTCGACTAAACCTCAATTAAATTGCTTAAACTGATTCCCATATTCAAGACTAACTAAAATAATCTATCCTAACATGCCTCTGCTACAGTTTCCCTCATCCCAACATACAAGAGAATTAGCTACTCATGTTATTAACGATGCAAACAAAGACGATTAAACATATGACGATAGACATAATAAAATCGTAATTAACAAGCATGAACAATAACGCAACAGTAATTAGGAAGAGTAAACAATGATTAAGACTAAAACAAAGGTAAGAATAAAAGAGAGAAAGTAGAAGTTTACAATCTTAGCAATCCGGCGTAAAGAACAAATCCACGTCGAATAACCCGAATAAAAACTAAAGATTAAAAGTTCAGAAACTAGAAGCTAAGTGGTGATGATCAGGGATCACCCCATGATTGAATAATGACGAAAATAAGAGTCTTAAATAAGCATAACACGACTCTAAACCCTAATTAGACTATGGACTTAAGGCCCATGATAGATTCTACTCGATCGAGGGAAATAACCACTCGTTCGAGGACTTTATTGGAGGAAATCACTCGTTCGAGTAACAATTCTACTCGATCGAGCAACTTTTAAGCAGCAACCACTCGATCGAGCACAGGACAACTCGATCGAGCAACTTTTCTCTTCAACTCTCCTCGATCGACCAAATATATAATCGATCGAGGTCTTTTGGCCTATCATGCAGTGTTGGACATGGCTTTGGACTTGATTGCGAGCGGTTTCACGCTTTCCCATACAAGAGCTTCTGTTCCGTTCCTTCCATTCTCCTAAATGCATGCAAAGTGGACTGTTTCGGCTCGGTTTCTGCTACTATGCAGCTTGTACCTACAAAATAGTAATGAAAGTACAAAGTAGCCAAATAGGGGCATATGGCGATATAATATCACCTAAATGACATAGAAATGCGTGCAATAAATGGACTAGAAAGTCTATATAAAATACACGCATCAAACTTCCCCAAACTAAACCTTTGCTTGTCCTCAAGCAAACTAAATGCAGCTATATGGAACAAAATAAACCTAGGGGAATGGAGCAAGTCTCAGAGCTAGCTACAAGTCAATACTAAACAGTTCAATGCACTCGATCAATCGCTACAAAGCTTAATACGAAAGTGAACGAATTTATACAATCTTGGAAAAAAATTAGACTTTCGACCTTGCAAGACTCATCCAAATTCGGACTCTCACGGGTCACTCTTCTCTCAACAAGCAAATGGTAAGTAAATGTGTATAAGAAAGAGAGAAGAAAAATATAGTCACTCACCTAGACTACGACCGACACAACATGCATTGCTAACTAATATGAAAGATGATTCAAGCACCGTACACACGCATAACCACCGTTCAAGGACAATCACGTGCCGAACATTTGCAAAAATATGGATATGTGAGGTTAATTGGTAAGAAGGGGCAAAACAATTAGTGGAAATGTGAGGGTAAATAGCCAAGCTAGTTCCTAACAAGACCGTAATAGAACTCGTTCCATTCTTCCAACCATAAAAAATTAAGCTCGATGCCTTAACAAATCTAGGCATAAACAACACAAATCCCATAAAACACCTCGACAAATGATAATAAGCACAGAAGGCGTAAATAACAAAACTTCAGCCAATTATTTTTTCTCTTTATATTTTTTCATTTTTTTCATTTTCTTTTTCTTTCTTGGCTGATCGAGGAAAAACCTCTCGATCGAGTGGAATAAGTCACTCAATCGAGGCAACAAATAACAGCATCTGCTCGATCGAGCTACAAGCTGCTCGATCAAGGCACAATTAATAACTTCTCTTCTTTTTCTCGCAAATACCCACTCCAATCAATGAAAACGAGCCAAAAACTGACACAACGGTAAAATATACCTCGACTACTAAACTAGCTCGGCAAAGGTAGGCTCAGTTTAGGATGTAGTTCAGGGCAACAGGCAGATATGGCTTTATGTGGAGTTAATGGGGTAAAATGAGGAAAAGGGAGATGCAAATATTCTCAAAACACGTAATACCGACCACAAACCCAATGCGTGCAGGCAATAAGAAATCAAAGTTCATATACAAGCAAATGACACGAGATGTGGGGTGTAACTACTCTCATTCCTAGATGAACTGGTCATGGACGTCACCAGTTATAGGCTCTAAAACTCAGAATATATAAGTAGTTTGCCAAAAAGTTGAGTCAAGTCTAATAATCAAAATTAAATTCCAAGACAAAATTCAGTAGTTCACTATTTCGATTTTACTAAATAACTCAAGAAAGGTGCAAAAAATAGCAAAAAATAAACTTGTAGTGCAATTTCATCATGAACAAGACTCCAATCCGACTCAACTAAATGCAAAAATAAACGTGATATTTTTGATTTTTTTCAAATTTTTTCTAGTTAACATGAATTGTAAACGTGAATGCAATACAAATGCAAATGCAGACGCAAAAGGATATAAAACCCCTCCCCAAACCAAAACAGACAATGTCCTCATTGGCTATAGCCTAACAGCATATAAGGGGAAGGGAAAAAAAACCCTAATTCATGATCCTAAGGAATGAAATATAAACAAGGAGTGGAGAAAATAAACGAACAGAAGAACTCACAAAACAAAGCTTCCCCAAACCAGCATCAAACTGGGGAGCTAACATCACCTCTTCAAAGTAGTTGTATCCGCCCACAATTAATTTGGATACTAAAACGAATTGCAGGTAAGATTATGCAGAAAATTCAAAAGATGAAAGACAAAGGGGAATAGGGATCGAGTAAATTGAAAGGGGATCGAAGACTTCTCTTTATACAGGTAGGTTACTTTGCTCGATCGAGTAGAAATTGTACTCGATCGAGGACTTTTGTCAGGCAGGACTGCTCGATCGAGTAGTTCTGGTTTACTCGATCGAGTGGTCTTCTTTTGATGACCCTCAGTTTACTCGTTTGTTTTCAATTCCCCTCGATCGAATTGCATGCCACTCGATCGCCTTGTGGCAATTGATTTCCGCTTCTCTTTCCTGCAAAAGCGATACAAAACGATACCCAAAAAATACCAAAAAACGTCTAGCGGGAAAAATAAATTCATCAGCTAAACTACGGATTATATCGTAATAGTCTAATTGTCTAATTGTCTAACGAAAACGCAATAAATTGTTTTTACAAATTGCACGGGGTAGCAAACCCGGCTAATAACCACATAGGTTTGTGACAAGGCCACCGTCAGGCCTATGACTTGCAGAAGTACCCTCAGCTGTGGTGATTTCCGACTTCTTTTTCCACAATCCCTGAGGTATACGCGCAGCGGTGGGCTCGGAGTGACTAACAATGTTAGGCATCTTCGCTGTCACGGTAGTCTCAACAGTCGAATCTTCCATGAAAATAAAACTGTCGAAGACGGAGTCAGAAGTACTCAAGTCTTCCTCCTGAACAGTCTTATCAAACCCTCTCTTTCTGCGTAAGAAGGTTCTTTCGGGCTCTGAATCAGCTTTTACTAACTCGAGACAGAAATAAATTCTTTCGGGTTCTTTCGGGCGCATACACAACTATAGAGAGAAAAGATAAGAACGGTCTTAAGGAATTAGAAATTCCTTAAGACGAGACAGAAATAAATAAACAGAAAATTAAATTGCCTCCCCGGCAACGGCGCCAAAATTTGATGCGTGTCGTTATACACCAAAAATAAAAGCCTAAGTCTACTAACTTAGAAGATAGCGGAAGTAGGGTCGATCTCCACAGGGAGGAAACTAATTAACTGAAATCTAACTGCCAGTCACAATCTAGGGGTTTTGAATTGGTTTAAACTAAACTAAATGAGATTAAAAGGAAGAGAAATAAAGATAGAAATTAATATGAAATAAATCAGATAAAAAAGAATATGCTAGGATTCGGTCCACTGCAGTATCGGCATCTACGGGTCAACTAAGTCAGTCAATCTATCAATGAGAAGGGCAATGGTTATCTCCTCTCGGTCTCAAACCACCCTAGGGATTTTCCTAATTAACTCTCGTCCTCTTAGGAGTCACCTATCAATTCTATGCAAGCCTTTCCCTTCCAATCTCTCGATCCAGGTCGGGGTTAACTACCTAGCTAGTCTCCTGCGTGCACTCATTCGACTAACCTCAATTAAATTGCTTAGACTGATTCTCATATTCAAGACGAACTAAAATAGTCTATCCTAACATGCCTCTACTACAGTTTCCCTCATCCCAACATACAAGAGAATTAGCTACCCATGTTATTAACGATGCTAACAAAGACGATTGAACATATGACGATAGACATAATAAAATCGTAATTAACAAGCATGAACAATAACAACGCAGTAATTAAGAAGAGTAAACAGTGATTAAGACTAAAACGAAGATTAAGAATAAAAGAGAGAAAGTAGTTTACAATCTTAGCAAATCCGGTGTAAAGAACAATCCACGTTGATAAACCCGAATGTAAACTAAAGATTAAAGAGTTCAGAAACTAATGTTTTATGCTAAGTAAATGCTAATAATTCTGAATGATAATAACTCAATGCTAATGACGACAAATAAGAGTCTTAAATAGTGTAAAACACGATTCTAAACCCTAATTAAGCTACGGACTTAAGGCCCGTGATAAGTTCCACTCGATCGAGGGAAAATACCCTTCGATCGAGTTCTTTATTGGAGGAAATCACTCGATCGAGTAACAATTCTACTCGATCGAGCAACTCTTCAGCAGCTACCACTCGATCGAGCACAGGACGGCTCCATCGAGCAAGTCTTCTCTTCAACGCTCCTCGATCGACCAAAGGCATAGTCGATCGAGGTCTTTTGGCCTATCGTGCAGTGTTGGACATGGCTTTGGACTTGATTGCGAGCGGTTTCACGCTTTCCCATGCAAGAGCTTCTGTTCCGTTCCTTCCATTCTCCTAAATGCATGCAAAGTGGACTGTTTCGGCTCGGTTTCTGCTACTACGCAGCTTGTACCTACAAAATAGTAATGAAAGTACAAAGTAGCCAAATAGGGGCATATAGTGACATAATATCACCTAAATGACATATAAATGCGTGCATAAATGGACTAGAAAGTCTATATAAAATACACGCATCACAATTCTTCTCCTAATTACTTCTATTAGTTATTTAATTGCATTTTCTTACTCATTTTACTAGTCATCATCTTGAATATGTTTTCTTTTGTCTTTATAATGTTAAATTCTTTACCTTTAGTTTCTAGTATTAGTAGTATGTGTGAGTAGTGCCCTTCTAGGGTAGATGGGGGATCTTTTGTAGGTTCTTGGGGTTAGAATGTGGTTTTGAATGTAAAAATCTAGTCTTTTGGTAATTCCTATATTCTGTGCACACCATGTGTTTGTAGAAATGCTAGAATGAGTAATTCATGCTTTCTTTCATCTTGTTGCTAGCTTAAGCGAGAGCTTGGCTTGTTTGTTGCTTGTGTGTGCGTATAGGAGTCTTGGGGGAGGTAGGGCGAGAATCCGACCAAACCTAGGCAAGGAACCGTCTTTCACCGAGAGGTGGAGACCTACCATTACCTATCTTTAGACCGACTTTACCTTCTACCATATTCAACCCCAACCTCATTAGCGAACCCATTTGCCTTAGTTTTCTTAATTCTTGTCTTAAATCTCATATTTGCTCATTTGTTAGACTTAGTTAGTTTTACACACCTCCAATTTGCTTCTAGCTAGAATTGAACTAGAATTCGACCAACTTACCTTAGAGCCTTAATCAACGTCCTTGTAGTTTGACCTCGACTACCCTACTACATTAGTTGAGTTATTTGTTTGACCGGGGGAGGGCGACTAACCTCGCGTCAGTAGCGACCCTACTCGATCGGGTAACAAGCATACACAGCCGCGTGCCCTCGACACTCGACCTAGAAATAGCTGAGGTATTACAATCTTCCCCCCTTATAGAGAAATTTGTCCCCGAAGTTCATGCCCTCACCACAACCAAACGTCCACTAGGACCAACAAAACCAAAGGCATCAATAAAACATAAGGCACCTCCCAAAACCGATACGAAACCCAACATAACTCGATACAACATCATAACCCAAGGTTCCAACAGTAACATACATCAACCTTTACCAAAATGAGATTCCATCACGAGACATTTGCACTAACACGGACAAACACTATCACCCAAATCCCAACAAGCCAACGATAACACCTAAAAATCCATACAAGAATCCCCAACTCTAATAATAACTTTTACCAACACTCTTCTTGAGCACCACTAAACCATCAACTAATGCAATCAAAACCCAAAACATCTCGACAACACCTAGAAATATCCATAATACCGCTCCTAAAACCATTATACCAACTCAACCAATATACCATTGATGCCAAGACGCTAAGCTATCATGAAGAATCTACAACATCACATAGCACCCACAACAATACGCCTAATAACATTCCCTAGAACTAGCACTGATACATCACTACTATCGGCCTACCAATATGCCGCTCCCCTATAGATCCTCCAATATTACAACTTATTACACCAATCAACAAGAAATATCACAATATACCTCCCTTAAAATTTACTCAATCCTCGAAGTTTGCTCCTAATCAAAACCATTAATCACTACCACAACCATCCATGCTTACCACCATACTCAAATAGCCCCATTTCATTCACATATCCCAAAACTAATCTTCACCAAATAACTACTACTACAAATCAATATCCAAGCCTACATTAATGCCTCAATATCGCAACCAAACAACAAATCACTTAATTTACCAACCAATCGCAATACACTCTAAATAATTCATGGATAAAGATACGACCACTAAGCGACAACCTACTCTTCTCAAAACCGATAATATTTTTAACCCAATTCATCATTAGTCCATTATCTATTTCCCTTATTGCCATCATCCCGCTTATCAAGATCGATTAGCACTCTAACACCAATACCGCAAATTATACCTCAATCGCAACCACCAATACAATCATTCCTCACACCACCTATAACACCGGAAAATCCTCAACACCAAGCACTAACAAAATCCTCATCATAACCACGCCACAACATTCTTCTAAATTCACGCGCTAATGCTTAACTCGACCACATAACACTCAACTAAAAATCTTTATCCATATAAGATATCCTCAAAATTCCTCTTCACCGCTATCAATCTCATCCGCATAAACATGGTACTCATCTCAGACAACCCACAACTCGCCAATTTCTCCAATCCATTAAATCAGTTCATCCCGAAACATATGCGACGGAACCTCGACACATATGCCTCATCACAATGTCTCAGGGAAGACAACAACATACCAATTACAATTAATATTCAACACTAAATAAATTCTACGCTAAGGCCAACAAGGCAAAGCTAACAAAACGAGAATAATGGAAAATACACATCTTCCCATATGTTATAGCAAAGAATAACCCGAGTCATCGATACTCGACCCGCTAGCTAACTTTATGAAACCCGCAGAACCGCATGTTCACTGCACTAAGGCCACCACACGACTAACTCTATCATACGAACCAAATGGCAAAAACAACCATGACCATGACATCCTCGTCCGCTATACACATGCTACCAATACTACATCTTAGACTACCAACTAATAACTCGAGCAATGAACTAATATCAACCCATAATAATTCTATCAAGGAAGCTAGACTCATATACATCACATAAAAACATCCTGACCCACGCAACTATAACTGATTACCAACTTATTGACCGCATCTCTACACTCTCTCATACAACAATATACATCAAAATAAGGTCCAGAACCTTCATCTCAACTCCTCATATTTTCTTGATATCATGTAGACTAACCACAAAACCTTTGCACAACTTTTTCAATTCAACTCATTAACAATTTTCCTTTATCTTTATGCCTCTCTTTCCCCAAAGCAACTCACAAGTTTCAAACATTCACGCCGCGAGGAAGCCACCATGTGAATAACAATATTCTTATATTCTCTTCTTAAAACAACTACCTCTCATTTTCCTTTACTTCGATTTTTCATATGCGAGACTCATCATAAACTAATAATAGTATCTAGATATCCATTTATAATTTCACATTTGAACACTTCAACTCCAAATTATATCATTCATGGTTATAAGCCGCCACCTTAATAACAAAACTATTTCCATCAAGATACCAACAAAAGCCCATAACCTCTCACACTAGCCACCACCTAAAGCACATCTAAAGCCATAACTAATCCCATCGAAATTTTCACAAACTTTCTCTTTGATCACTAGAAAACAATTTTCACAAAATATTGTTCACTAATATGTATACATATCATATCCATTTATCACAAATCATTTGCCATCCTATTCAAAAACGATATCAACTTCCTTTAACCTATTTTTTACCAAACGTTTCTATTTGCATCTCTAACACTTATCCCAAATATATTTCTCCACATATTCCTCCTCTAACTTACTTCATTCCGACTTATAATTCCAAACACAATCATTTCACAAACTCATAAACATCATTCTATTCACACTTCTTTATTGCTTCATTTACTCCTCGCCTTACTATCCCACTCTATACCTCTTCCAATTCACACTCATCACTATATTTAATTCACGCTCCTCTCAACTATTCATTTTCCCGAACATTCGCTCTCACTATCTAATCCTTCAAACTTCAATCCCGTCAACACATAGCAACAACTTCTCAATCATACGAAATAAAGATTTCTCTTATCACACTACTCACCTCCCTTTACTATAAAAAAATCCAAACAACTCACGACACTTATCATTCTTTATTCATATCTAATCTTATCACATTCCTAAACCATATTTCCAAATATTCTCATCATCATCATAATCATGTCTAAACAATCTGGATTCCCTGTTAAAATATCTAGACCCAAGTCTCACTTATAACATTAAGAAAGTTAATCTCTCTAGGCTTTATCATTATTACATTTATCTTTATAGATTCTACCACCCAAGGTTCCTTGTCAATATAAACTTTTCCTTTTCCACCATATTTCACATATATTCTCAATGGTGACCAAACATACCTCTCTTTCAATCCTCAATTCATACATATATCATCCTCACATCATTACTTCACCAAATAATCATGCACACTTCTATATTTTCTCAAACTCACAACATTATTACCATTTCACATCACTAAAACTTGCCATGAATTCAAAATCTCCAAAAGTCTCATTCTCTTCTTTCATCTTTCCACATTTTCCTCATAAAACCATATCAACTAAAGAATCAATCATCATGCCATGTATTCATCAAATTCGCGCACTAAATAACAAAGATATGATAACACCTTCTAACTAGACAACGACCTAACAATCATCATCAAAACAAGGGAGAAAAGGTGAACCCACAGCTTATCACACATAGAAGATCAACAAAAGAAGTCCTAACTCTCTTCTCACAATAAAACACAGTGCAAATACCACAAATCATCCCTTATCACGACATACTATTCAATTCCAAGGTATTCAAGCTTACAACTATGTATACATATCCATTAAACTCATACCAACATTTTTCACATACATGACCATCACATAATATAATATTTAACTTTCAACATCACATATGTACACAGGATATCGAAATCCACTCGGTGAAGTTTTCATACTCGACCATGTCCCATACTACTCAATCGAGCGAAAACAATTAGGTTACTTTCCAACCCGTCAATCGGTTTGAGTGAGCTACCCACTCGGTCGAGTGACCACCTGATGGTCTGAAATTGAATTTAACTCACATACAAGCATATCGAACATCATTTAAATCAATTTCCACTTCAAATCCAACATAAACCATACTTCCAAGCATACCAACATGCCTCATATCAATCCATCTCATCACAATTCCTTATCATATCTGCTTTTCGTCATCATCCACAACAAGTAACATCACATGTCACACAATATGTTCATCACGTAAGCACCACAATACAATACATCGCTTCCCATCCTATATCTACCCATGTTAAGTGGCCGGTGAGAAAACGAGAGGGATGTAGTGCCATCAAAGACGTCTCCTAATTTAGCTGATTGAATCCAATCATCTCACCCGAGTTCATTTTAATTTAGACACCCTAAGTTCATTTGGTTCATTGGTTTTAGGTTCAATATTGTCACTCTGATACCACTTTGTAACACCTCGCAACGTCCGGAGCCTTAAAGCAACACCTCCCGAGTTTGGGGGAGTGCCACACCTTGGTTTTCCAAGGGTAGGATAATCCAACAACAAACTTTAATTTACATTAAAGTAATAAAAGTTCAAGTAAAAACTTAAGGTCGATCAAAATACAAAAATAATCTCGACTCGTCCAATCCCAACGATAAGCCTAAGTCATCATTAACATCTCATCAAATGGATATCTGTTAGATAATTACTTATCATTCACCGGAAATATCGAATTCATCAAGGTAGGATTACAAAATACAATTCCAAAACACGACCAGTCAACATATACATAATCAATACCAAGTGCATTTAAATACCATTATCGCACATATCCGGTGCCATCAAGTAGCGCACTTCGGTGCCATTGAGAAGCACACTTCAGTACCATCAAGAAGCGCACCGTCCACCAAACGCGATGCCAGCAAATAGTACACCGCCGTGTCCAGGGCACGTCATAGACACATGGGCCCTACCGTAGCAGGTCACTCCTCAACTCAGGTCATAATCACGTGCACTATCATTTCCATGGTGGGAACATGAAGAACGACCCCAGAGTCTGTGGAGCTGGTTCCCACAACTGCTCCATATAACAACCACACCAAACACCAATACAAATTACAACACAATCAATTAACCAAACTCCAATCAACATGTCACAACCATATCACAATACACATCCAAAGATCAATCACATATACATCAACTTAGTAGGATTCACCTACCTTTTAGTATTCTAAGCAATCATCGCCAAATACCAGTCCAATCACATGAAGTACCAACAACATAATGCGAATACTCAATCAAGCACAATCAACAAGTAGAGAAGAGCAATTGGCATTTCATCAAACACATTTGCCTACATTAACAATAATAATACAATCACTACAAATTCTATCAATACTAGACTCATAAAATGCTATCAACTCTCAAATAATAATCTACAACATTTTCCTCAAAATTTATAGGGCAAGCAACATCAATACAATCGACTATATCAATTTCCCCCAAATCCTCTTCTATCAACAATAATCTAGGTCAAGATAATCAAAATAATCTAATATCAACAACATATGTAATCTAAAAACACTAATCTCGCTTTAATAATTATTCAAACGCTAATTCCATACAATTTACTTGTAATTACTGATAAGCTCACAATTCTACCGGTTAACTTAGTAGTTTTTAGGACAATAAGACGATATGGTGAAGGGGTATTGATGGATTTAATCCATTATTACCAACTCCGAGTATCATGATCATAATGGAATTTTAAGCGGCTTTAAAGCGGTGCAAGAGACCCAACTAAGTCCCAAGGAAGACTAGGAAACATGCCAAGCAAGAACAAGTCAAAAGTCATCCAAAGGAAGAACAAAGAAGAAATCAAAGAAAAAAATCAGCACTTTGGGCGCACCGTGCGCCCTGGTGGAAGCACCCCAGGCGCACCGTGCGCCCCTTCTTTCGAGCTTCAACTTTGTTACGGGCTTTCACCAAATTACAGCCCATTAATCCTCTAATATGTGTGGACTATATAAAGATGAAAACACTAGGTTTTCATCATCTTATCTCATCTTTTATTTTTGGCTTGTGGAACAATTAATCAAAGTTGAATCTTGGGATTTTTCATCTATTTTGGGTTTAGATCTAGAATGGGTAACTAATCTTATTTCTTAATCCAATCCTTAAAGGTATAATCTTTTGGTTGTAAGACTCCTAATATTTCCCTAATTATTGTTATTATTGTTAATCCCTTGTGTTTTATGTTGTTGGATTTGGAAACTTGTTTGATTAAAGTAATTAAGTGTGATTTCCTTGTTATCTTAATCTTACCATTTTCCTAATCTATTGTTGTTAGAATCATTAAGTGTGATTTCCTTGTGATTCGATTTTTGCAACTCCTTGTAATTGAATTAGTGAGTGTGGTTTCCTCCTAACTTGGCTTACAAGAAATGGATTAACTTGCCATTTGGTATTAATTGTGTTCATTGTGCCTAATTGCTCTTATTGAACCTCTCATGCTTTTATCTTCTTATTAGTTGAATCAATGTATGTGATTTCTACTTGGAATAATTAATAAGTTGGGTTGATGATTAAGTGTGATTTCCTTGTCATTTACCATTATTAAGGAGGTTTAGAAGATTAATCTTCACAATAAGATAATAATAATTAATTGGGGAATTGATTGAGTCAAGGATCAACCATTTGAGGATCATCTATAGGATTGGGTTAAGTTTTTCTCAACTTGATTATTTTCATCCTCTAATTGCTTTCTTGTGTTGCACTCTTGTTTGAATTTACTTGTTTTTGAATCAAAATCAAAACCCCCCCTTTTTTACATATTGTTTGTTACTTGTACATTTATTCTAGTTACTCTTTTAATTACACAATTGCATTCCTCCTTCCCTTGGGTTAGACCCTTACTTTCCACTTTACTTTAGTTTAATTAGTAGGTAATTAGTAAGGTTATAAATAGTTAGTTTGTCCGTCTCTAATAGCGACGTTTTAGGCGAGTCAAATTTTGGCGCCGTTGCCGGGGAGGGTAACGGTTTTGCTAGTGTTTTTAATTGTGTTTCTAGATTAGTTGTGATAGTTTTATTATATTGGTATTTTAGTTAGCATAATTTTCATCTTAGACTTACTCTTGGTTTATTTTAATAATTTTGTGTGGATGTTTTGAACGTGTTTTGTGGTGTAGATTTGTATGGTCCATACTAGGACCTCTAGTGACCCTTTGCTCCCTCTTAACCCGGAAATCCAAAGAACTTTGGCTTGGCTAGGAGGTGGCATAAGACGAAATCAAGAACCACCAATCATTGAAGAAATAGATTCAACTACTGAACACCATCAAGTGGAGGATATTCATTCTTCACCATCTACTTCCACCAACTTTCTCATAGTTGAAGACCCACCTATTCCTCTAAACATCATCATGGGGGATAGACTACGAGCTCCTACCATTGAAGAACTCACCGCCCCGGATCTTTCTCAAGTTCTTCTTTGTATCACGTTTCCGGCCTTGGCGGAAGGAGCCACCTTTGAGCTCAAATCGGGGCTTATACATCAACTACCACTTTTCTATGGAAGAAGTTTGGATGATCCTAACAAGCATATAAGTGAATTTCATATTGTTTTCTCTAGTATGAAACCCAATGGAGTTACGGATGAGCAACTACAACTACGAGCTTTACCCTTTTCTCTCAAGGATGCCGCTCGAGATTGGCTCTACTACCTACCTACCGGTAGCATTACTTCGTGGATGGATTTGAAGAAGGCATTCTTGGCTAAATACTTTCCGGCTAATCTTTCTTCTCAATTAAAAAAGGAGATAAGTAATATTGAGCAACAAGATTCGGAGAATTTATACGAGTATTAGGAAATATTCAAGAGATTGCTTGCTAGTTGCCCAAGGTGGAATTGAGAGCATGTCGGTGGCGGAGTCCAATGCTCTTATAGAGAAATTGGCAAGAGGTGCTAGGTCTTATGGGAGGAGGACAAAGAAGGTGGGTTCCACCTCCTCTTTAAGTCCCTTGGAGGAGAAAGTCGATACACTCGCATATTTGGTGAGAGATCTGTTAAAGGCGAAGGGAAACACCTCTCATGTAAAGTTTTGTGGGCTATGCAATGATCCTACCCATCCAACCGATGGGTGTCCATCCTTGTTTGAATAAGAGGGAAATGAGGCGGTCAATGCACTTGGTTCATATGGGCAAAATCAAAGGAGGAATGATCCATTCTCAAATACTTATAATGCGGGGACAAAGAATCACCCTAATTTTAAGTGGGATCAAAGTGGGAACAACAATCAAAGGGGCCATCAAACTCCTCCTTCACAAAACCTCACCAATACCAAAGGGAAAATTCAACCCCCATAAAAAATAGATGATGAGAGAGAAAGTTAGAGAGAGTTTTCTCTGATTTTCTAGGGTTCTTGGGTTTTGTGCAATGGCAAAAAACAACACACAATCTCATCATTTACGTACAAAATTAAATAATAATAATAATAATAGTACATCAGGTATTATCTCACAAAATAATAACGGTAATAACAACAATCAAGTTAATACAATGTCCCACCCTTCTCCTATAATCAGTTCTGTGGCAATTGAGACGATTCGACAGGCGGTAGCTAATGCGCTGAAGGAGCAGGTTGTGAAAGATGTTAGTATTGAAGAATTATGTAGGAGTGGAGATGGGCAATCAGAACAACAATGGCAAGAGGTTGGATTGAGGAAAGCAGAGGATATTCAGATACCTTCGAATGAAGTAGTTAAAGAGGGTAATCTTCTAAAATTAACAATTGAGGATGTTAAGGATGAAATTACTTTCTAGAATAGTGCGGTTTATGGTTATGTCATGGGGGCTAACCCTCCTAGAATGAGATTAGAAGGTTTTCTGAGAAGGAATTTGACTGATTATGCTATATCTAAGATATCCTTTCTTCCTAATGGTTTATTTGTTGTTAGATTTGATACTAAGGAACAGCAGGAATTGGTATTGAAAAGGAGTATTATGATGTTTGAAGGAAAACCTGTTATAATGTGCCCATGGAGTCAGAGTGTAAAGATGAGTAAGGTCTCAGTGATAAAAGTGCCTATTTGGATTAAATTAGTGGGACTAGACCTCAAATTTTTGGGGGAAAACTGTCTTGCAAAACTAGCATCGTTAGTTGGAAGGTTTATCAGGATAGATGAATTCACTTTATCTAGATCTCTGCTGGGATATGCAAAGGTGCTGGTTGAAGTGGAAATTGATCAAAACTTTCCTGATAAGGTGAAGTTTGAAGATGAGACGGGACAGGAGATTACTCTAGCTATTGAGTATGATTGGGTTCCAATTCTGTGTAAAAAATGTCATGGTATGGGACATAGTACAACAGTTTGTAGGATTGGTGGTGTCAATTCTAAAAAAGTTACATCTATGGCACCTCCTGCAGTACAGCCTGTTAAACAAGTATGGCAGAGGAAGGTAGGGCCTGGTCCAAACCTAGACCCTGAGGAGTTCCCTGTGTTAACCAGCAAGATAGGTATCATAGGGGAATCAAGGCTTGGTGTGGAGGGGCCTAGAAAAAGCAATGCTGACCTAGTTACTCCTGCCAATACTCCAATGCATAATAGTCAGAATGCTGATTTTACGCGTGCTAGAGTTATTACTAGGTTAACTAGGGATGAATCTAGAATGCCAGGTGGACAAGAGACTGATTTTGCTCTGAAATTTAACAGTGATATGAGTTTATCTGGTGAAATGGTGGATAAAGGGGGAGGTGGTACTACCTCTATCCCCCATGAATAGGTTGGGTATGTGGAATGTTAGGGGCCTGAATAGTGTTGACAAACAAAGATACATCAAATGGTTTTTACATACTTCTGATGTTGACATGTTTGGGTTCCTTGAGACAAGGGTCAAACCTGTGTCTCTAAATAAGGTTGTTAATAATATGTGTAATGGGTGGTCTTATGTGACTAATCATAATAGTCATCATGGTGGAAGAATTATGGTACTCTGGAATGCTATTAAAGTGTCTGCCACAGTTTTAGCTATGTCTGCTCAGCATGTGCACTTTGAGGTTCTAGATTTGGTGGAGAATAAGAAGTACTTTTTTACTTATGTTTATGGTTTCAATAAACCTGAGGAGAGAAAATCTTTATGGACTGATTTAATTGGGATTAGTACTTCTGAGCCTTGGATAGTAATGGGAGATATTAATAATGTCCTCTATGCTAATGAGAAGTTAGGTCTTCCTGTCAGAGATTCTGAGGTTCTTCCTTTTCAACAGACACTTGAGAGCTGTGAGTTGCAAGATATAAAAACTCTTGGGGCGTTCTTTACCTGGAATAATAAACAACCAAGTGGCACTAGGGTTTTCAGTAGAATAGATAGAGTGGTGGTCAATGATAGTTGGCTGAGAGTAAAGCCTGACTTCTATGCTCATTTTGGCCCTGAGGGTGACTTTGATCATTGTCCGTGCATTGTTGAGGAGGGAAGTCATCATAATCAGAGGAGAAAGCCTTTCAAGTTCTTTAATATGTGGAGTAGAGTACCTGATTATAGGAGGATTGTTGAGCAGGGTTGGAGGATGAATGTGACAGGAGTGCCTATGTTTCAGGTTGTAACTATGTTAAAAAAGCTTAAACATCATCTCAAAGAGCTGAATAAGAGTATCTTTTCTGATGTAGAGAGAAATGCTGAAGTTGCTCATGAACTTTTGATTGATTGTCAGAGGAAATTGCAATTGGATCCTACCAATACTCAGCTTATGGACACTGACCATCAAACTAGACTCAGTTCCATTATGCTAGGTCAGGCTAAATTGGATTACCTTAGACAGAAAGCTAAAGCTAACTGGGCAAAAGATGGTGATATTAATTCTGCAGTTTTTCATAGACTTATTAGGAATCGCCAGATTCAAAATAAGGTTTTTCAGATTACAGGGAATGATGGAGTGATGTACAAGAACCCTGGGGATATTCTAAAGGCTTTCAAAGAGTACTATGTGGAACTACTAGGCACTAGTGGTTTCATATCTCATTATTAACCTAATATTATGAAGAATGGTAATAGGGTCAATCAGGAGGAGTGGAGTGCAATGTGTCAAATCCCTACTGATGCTGAAATCAAGCAGGTGGTCTTCTTCATTCCTGAGGATAAGAGTCCTGGACCAGATGGGTACTCTAGTGGTTTCTTTAAGTCTAGTTGGCATATTATTCATGGTGATATTTGCACAGCAGTCCAAAATTTCTTTACTTCTGGAAATCTTCTCAAACAAATCAATTGCACTAATATTGTATTAATCCCTAAGATTGAGAACCCCAAATCTGTCAAAGACTTTCGTCCTATAGCATGCTGCAATATTCTCTACAAAATCATCTCAAAGATTATGTGCAAAAGGCTTTCTGAAGCTTTGAAACATCTTATTAACCCTGCCCAGTCTGCTTTTATAAAGGATAGAAGTATTATGGGGAATATTTTGATTAGCCAGGACTTGGTTAGGCTATACACTAGGAAACAGGCTTCCCCTAGATGTATGATAAAGGTTGATCTGAGGAAAGCATATGACTCAATTGAATAGGAATTCTTGCAACACATTCTTCATGATCTGAACTTCCCTAAGCATTTTATTCAACTAATTATGCAGTGTGTCACTACTGTAATGTATTCCATTGTGCTTAATGGATATCCTTATGGGTTCTTTCATGCAAAGAGAGGGCTGAGGCAAGGTAATCCCCTCTCCCCTTTATTGTTTACAATCTGTATGAAATATCTTAGCAGAATTTTGAATGTTATTGGAGATATGCCTGGTTTTAGACATCATCATCTGTGTAAAGGAATGAAACTTACACATCTAATGTTTGCTGATGATTTGCTCTTGTTCTGCAAAGGAGATATTCAATCAGTTTCTATGATTGTAGAGGGTTTCTACAGCTTTTCAAAAGCTTCTGGTTTACATATCAATAAGGATAAGTCTGAATTGATGATGAATGGGGTTTCTGCTGATATAGAGAATGCTATTCTGGGGAATACTGGTTTTAAGAAGGGGCATCTTCCTTTCAAATATTTAGGTGTAACAATCTCTCACAAAAGGCTATCTGGGATGGATTGTAATATCTTGGTAGAAAAAATGATGGCTAGGATTAGAGGTTGGAACAAGAGGAAAATCTCATACATGGGTAGGCTTACATTGGTGAAATCTGTGCTGAGTGTTGTGCATAATTACTGGGCTCAACTGTTTATATTACCTGCAGGGGTAATGGATAAATTGAAAGCCCTTTGTAGGAACTTTCTTTGGGAGGGGGAGGGTACCTATTCAAAGGACCCTTTGGTGGCTTGGAATACTCTCTGTCAAGGGAAGGACTATGGAGGTTTGGGGCTGGTAGATAGCAAGATTTGGAATAAGGCAGCTGTAGGAAAACTAGCATGGTGGATTGTGAAGAAGAAAGATCATCTTTGGATAAAATGGATTGATAAGGTGTATATGAAAGGGCAGAGGTGGACAACTTACAAGCCAAGCAGTTCCAGCTCTTGAGCCTGGAGGAAAATTTGTGAAATCCTTAGCCTGTTTAAACCTGCTTTTCTACAAGGGAAATGGATGGAGGATGAGGAGGATTACAAGTTAGTTCAGGGCTATGAATGGCTTCTGACTTCTGACAGGAACAGAGTGCAGTGGAGAAATGTTGTTTGGAATAGATTGAACACTCCAAAACACAGTTTTATCAGCTGGTTGTTGCATTCAGAGCGTTTGCTTACTTTGGACAGACTGAATATGATGGGAGTTTGTCATGAAACTACTTGTTACTTGTGTGGGGAGTATGATGAAACTCATAGGCATCTATTCATTGATTGTCAGTATACTAAGAAGTGTGTAGCTAAACTAGGGGATTGGATACAGGTATGTCCTAGAGTAGGTATAGATACTCAAAAAATTATGAAACTCAGGCATGTCTCAGGCTTTGTCAGGAAGTTGTACTGCTCAATAGTGATTGCCCTACATTATGAAGTCTGGATGTCTAGAAATATTTGCAGAGTTGATAAGTATGTGAGAAGTCCTCAGTATGTGATGCAGGGAATTATTCAGCAAGTAAGGATGCGTCTAACAGTTCTTGAGCTGGGTAGGATAAGAGTGGGTGATGTTCAATGGTGCAAAGATCATCAGCTTATGTAGGTTGATGGTTGATTAGGATGTTTTGATTGTAATATTCATATACTTCCTCATGTAATTGGTGATGCCATTTGGCATGGTGATAATATAATTTACATTTTCACCAAAAAAAAAAAAAATTCAACCCCACCTTCAAAATCCTTGGAAGATCTTGTGACTTCACTTGCGTTGAACCAAGCCGAATTTCAAAAATCCACCCAACAATTCCAAACATCCACTCAACAATTTCAAGTCTCCATCCAACAATATAACCAACTCACCGACTCTCGCCTCTTGAATCTTGAACTCAAGTGGGGCAAATCCTAAATGTCGTCTCACAACAACCAAATCAAGGTGGGAGGCTCCCTTCACAAACTATTCCACCTCCCACGGAACAAGCTCAAGCGATTTCCTTGAGGAATGGTAGAGAATTGGAGGAATTGCCTAAGCCTCCTAAAACGTCAAGACCCCCTCAAATTGTTCACGAGATAGATAATATAGTTGAGGAGGAAATTGAAGTGAGAATGGAAGATGATCAAGTTTCTACACCGAAGCAAGTGGATGACATGCAACCACTTCCCTTGCCGGATTATGAACCCGAAGCTCCTTTTCCAAGTGCTCTTAATGATACAAGGGTGATGGATAAAAAGACTTCAAGCATTTTTGAAATCTTTCGTTAAGGTGAGGTAAACATTTCACTCCTTGATCTTCTTAGTAGTGTGCCTAAACATGCTAAGTTTTTGAAAGAATTGTGCACTACTAAGCGGACCAACAAAGCTAAGAGTATGAGAAAAGTGAGAGCTAGTGAACATGTGTCGGCTATTTTTCAAAAACGTTTGCCTCAAAAGTGTGGTGATCCGGGCATGTTCACTATACCTTGCAAAATTGGAGAGTTGGAATGCCAACGAGCTATGCTTGACTTAGGAGCATCCATTAATGTTTTGCCTCATTATCTTTATGAGTCTCTTAAGTTGGGTCCTTTGAAACCAACTCATGTGGTCATTTCACTAGCCGATAGGTCAAACATATATCCAAGGGGCATCATTGAGGATGTCTTGGTCAAGGTGGGGGACATGGTTTTCCCCGCCGACTTCTATGTGATTGAAATGGAACCCGAGAAAGGCTCAACTCCTATCTTATTGGGAAGGCCCTTCATGAAAACTTCCAATACTAAGATAGATGTGTCTAGTGGGTGTCTTACTATGGAGTTTGAGGGTCACTTGATTAAGTATATCATTTATGAGGCCATGAAATATCCCACCGAGTCCTCTTCTTTGTGCTTTCTAGAGATTTTTGACCCCATTATTCAAACCGTCTATGAGTTATGTAAAAGTGATCCTTTGGATGTTGCATTAACTAATGGAATGGTTGGAGAGGAGTTGGGGTATGCTTTGTCTTGTAATTTGCAGGAAACTATGCAAGAATTGGAGGAAAATCCACTAATGGAAGAATGTGAAGAAATAGAAGCAAGAAGGAGATCAGACCCTCAGGCGCACCGTGCGCCCTTGCCATCCTCAAAGGGCGCACCGTGCGCCCGACCCCCTGGAAGTGAATTTTTTTTCTTTGATGGAGGAGCTACCGAAGGAAAAACCTATTCCTTCTATTGTTTGGGCCCCTATTATTGAATTAAATCCCTTAACAAGCCACTTAAAGTATGTTTTTCTAAAAAAGAAAGATGAACAAAGAAGATTAATTTGTGAGGTGGATGAGGTAGAAAACGGGAAAGTTATGGTTTTTGAGAATGTTGGTTGTGACCCTCCCTTGACTAAGAAGTTAGTGAGTTTGAACCTTGAGGAAAATTTAAATGAGGGAGCCGATAAACATGTGTTTGTTGAGGTTTGGTCACACAAAGAGAAACCATCCTTAGTTTGTGTGAAAGAGCCACCTATGCTAGTTCCTAAAGAAGATATTGAACCGCCTCACTCCTACTTGTTGGTTTTCACCAAGCCTAAATTCTCTTCCAAGGAGCCTTACCGTGACATGAGATCGTTTTGTCTTGCTAATTCTTGTTATGTCTTGGCCTCCTACTATCTTCATTTCTCTACTTTGTGGGCCAACATCTTTGATCGGCTACTAAGGGCGTTGAGTTGTTCCGCTCTTGACTCTTGAAAAGAAGAATATTGAAAAGGCGTCGAGCAAACGACGAAAACAAAAAGCGCTTTACGGGAGGCAACCCGTACTCCTTACTTCATATTTATTTCCCTTTATTTGCATTTTGGTGTTCACCTTCACTTTGAGGACAAAGTGAAAAACAAAGTGTGGGGTGGACATGATTTGGTAGTTTGTACATATATCTTTTATTGTATTGCATCTTTGAAGAAAGAAAAAGAGAAGAAAAAAAAACCGGCTAGGATGAAAACCCGAAAGGGTATCCTAGGCAAAATTGGGTAAGTGAACGAGGACGGAGTGAAAACCCGATAGGGCACTCCGGGAAAAATGAAAAATTGAGTGCGTGCCACGAGAGTAGAGTGAGGAAAAGAAGCTAAACCGAAAACCCGCAAGGGCAGGCGGTTTAGGCAAAATGAGGGACTTAGAAAAATAAAATGAACAATGTCAACTTGATGTACTACTTCCGATTCGGTGTTGGCGACATAAGTGGAGAAGTCCAAGAAGGAAGGGAGGGTAGGATAGAATGTGCCATGGCTAGATGAGGGGGGCTTTGGAGGATTACATTATGCCTAGCGCTTGGTACAATAGATGATTGTGTTTGGACCCGGTCTTGGGTTGTATGGGTGTTGATTGTTATGTGATTGTTGTGTTATTTTGGTAGGATTTGTGGTTGTCTACTCGTAGGATTTGGAGATATTGTGATGCCAAGACAACCTTGTTTCTCAAATGCATGGAGTGATAAGGGGTTGACATAAGGAGGATGACAAGTCGAGTTGCGAGATGAGAGGCGGTCCATGGAGGATTTAGGATCATTGTAGATGAGGGATAAAATAAGGAGGGCGTGCGAGAGAAGAGCAACTCTCTTGGGAGGCTTTGGGTCATCTATGTTTTGTAGGTTGTGTTGACGGAATGGTGACCACTTTGTTAATATAATGAGGGAGATATAAGAAGGATGGGGTGCGAGAGAAGAGAGCGTGTTCGTGTGAGCTTACTCTTATCTTGTGAGCCTTGTGATAAAACGATCGTATTTGATAGTTTGCTCGGGACGAGCAAAGGGCTAAGTGTGGGGTGTTTGATAAGCTCACAATTCTACCGGTTAACTTAGTAGTTTTTAGGACAATAAGACGATATGGTGAAGCGGTATTGATGGATTTAATCCATTATTACCAACTCCGAGTATCATGATCATAATGGAATTTTAAGCGGCTTTAAAGCGGTGCAAGAGACCCAACTAAGTCCCAAGGAAGGCTAGGAAACATGCCAAGCAAGAACAAGTCAAAAGTCATCCAAAGGAAGAACAAAGAAGAAATCAAAGAAAAAAATCAGCACTTTGGGCGCACCGTGCGCCCTGGTGGAAGCACCCCAGGTGCACCGTGCGCCCCTTCTGACGAGCTTCAACTTTGTTACGGGCTTTCACCAAATTACAGCCCATTAATCCTCTATTATGTGTGGACTATATAAAGATGAAAACACTAGGTTTTCATCATCTTATCTCATCCTTTATTTTTGGCTTGTGGAACAATTAATCAAAGTTGAATCTTGGGATTTTTCATCTATTTTGGGTTTAGATCTAGAATGGGTAACTAATCTTATTTCTTAATCCAATCCTTAAAGGTGTAATCTTTTGGTTGTAAGACTCCTAATCGTTCCCTAATTATTGTTATTATTGTTAATCCCTTGTGTTTTATGTTGTTGGATTTGGAAACTTGTTTGATTAAAGTAATTAAGTGTGATTTCCTTGTTATCTTAATCTTACCATTTTCCTAATCTATTGTTGAGTTAGAATCATTAAGTGTGATTTCCTTGTGATTCGATTTTTGCAACTCCTTGTAATTGAATTAGTGAGTGTGGTTTCCTCCTAACTTGGCTTACAAGAAAAGGATTAACTTGCAATTTGGTATTAATTGTGTTCATTGTGCCTAATTGCTCTTATTGAACCTCTCATGCTTTTATCTTCTTACTAGTTGTTGTACGGCGCGCTTCGCGCACCGTACCCCAAGATATGTATATCAGCATGGTTTTATTTCCTGAGCATGGCAGGTTCACCAAAGTCCGTACAGGATACACGCGCAATTGAGACCGCTTTTTGGGACAATCTCTAAATATTGGAACAAAACGCAATTTTAGAGCCACAAGCGTGCTTATTTAATCTGGTACCATGGTTCCGAAAAATCTAAGCATCTACCTCAAATGTTAATTAAACAGATTTCTCAGAAAATTCCCATGACAATCTAGATCATAACCAACAAATCAACACAAGGGTTTAAAACAAAACGAACTCAGAAAGAAAATTTTGAAATAAAAAAGGAGCTAGCTCTATACTAAAGCAGAAACAAAATGTTTCATTTAGTTCAACATTTAACAAAGGATTTGAGGAAACAAGGAAAGAACAACATACATAATAAGGGGTTGTTTGGTTACCCACTAAAAAACATAGGAAGTCTAATTCATGTGAATTGCAAAATGAGTAACTTGTTTGGTTACCCAAATTCACATGAAATGCAACTTCCCATGAATTCTAATTCCTTCATAATGGAGGAAGTTGCTTACCTAGGTCCCCCTAGGTAAGTGAGAATGCCTACATGAATTGTAATTCCTCTATGCAACCAAACAATATTTTCCAAATTCACATTAATTCTAAAATCATGTGATGTATCACTTCCTAGGCAATGAAAGTTCCTACATGCAACCAAACGACTCCTAACAGTATTAAACCAAATCTTTAATGGAGTTCAACCAAATGAATAATGTCTACTGAAGTAGAAGAGTTGATTCTTAGATTTTGGATATCTATGTAATGCAGTAATGCACCCACCAAAGAAATGATATAAAAAGATAGCAGCAAGCCAAGAATTTTCAGACAAGCTAAAGGGTAAAAAAACATGAGAACTCATGTGCCGATCAACAAAAATGTTTGATATAAGTTATTTTCTATTCAGTAGCCCGAAGTCAATACAACATATCTACATTATGTAACACGTATGTACAATGCCAAATCCGACATTATTAAGTAAAAACATAACAAACGAAGACTCGTCCCATTCTGCCAACAGTAAAAATCGGGATGATGGATCTTCTGAACAAAGGCGCTTCAAAGTGACTGCTCACCAACTCAAAGTCAGTAACACGTGGTTGAGAATGATCTATCCTGTATGTGATATCTGTAAACTCCGTGCTCCTACTCCTCCATAACTTGATCATTTTACGATTTGTATTGTGTAATTCCTTACTAATGCTAGTTCCTTGACTTCCTCATTAGTTTCAACAATCTCATAGGACATGATCTCTTTGGTCGACGCTTTTAATCCCACTAATCAGTCGGTGTAATTATGTTGTGAGTGTGAGGATGTAAGCGTTGTCTTCTCCTTTTTTTTGGCATGATACAACGTCTGCAACCCTAGATGTGTCCACTACTCCACTTCCCCCATGTTTTTTTATCCAGAATTCAGTAATGTGCTTAACTGCTAACAAAATTGAGATTCATGAGCTTGTTATTGGGTGGAAGGGGTTGATATCTGAACTTTTAAAGATCTACTAATCTGAAATTTGCCACTCTTCTACCCAACTTAGATCAAGTAATGTATATCGGTAGGGTCACAAAGAAGGAAAAATTGTACATAGAAGTAGTTTTAGATGAAGAACTAATAAGAACTGATGCATGAACTCAGGGAAGCAACTTAATTAGATTTCTCATTGCCATCGAGGAAAGCCATTCAAGGGTCTTCTCAATTTTAACTTTAATTGGAGGAACCTCAAGCTGAAAGTTTGTGACGCTAACTGATTAAAAACACCATAAAATGCATTGATGCTCAACAAATTTGACACAGTAAATGTTGCTGCCTTTTAATCTCTTGCATGCAATATCAAAGCCTAGTTACAAGTATTTAAAATTAACAAATGTGCACATTTGGTATAATGTTTTGTTTTTTTCACAAGACTTAGGGATATAAAATCCTTGCTAAATAACAATTGTTCTCATCTCGAATTTAAAAGTGCTTAATAATTTACTATTGACATTAAAAGGCTCAGATACGGTTAAATGTAGCAGTCTTTTAATCTCAATACGGTTAGTCTCTTTACTATTGACTTAATAGGTAATATGTAAATGTTCCCTGGTTACACAAGAGGTGCTAAACTCAAGGAGAGATAACTAATTTTGTACTCTTTTAAATCATTACTCCACATATTTATACCTTCCTTTTCCTATCCCTCTCCCTTTTGTTCTAGTCTCTCTCATTCGTTGTTCTTCACATCCTATCCCTCTCCCTCTTCCCTCTCTACATCTCTCTTCTCTTCTCCGTCTCATCCCCCCTTCTCTCTTTTAATTGTGTTAAAGTATTCATCCATTTTGTCTCTCGATCTCTCCTTCACTTTTGTTCCCACATTCAACCTATCTCCATCCCCCCTTCATTCCTCTACCCTCTCATTCCCTCTCTTTTCTTCCTCGTGCTTTGATTAAAAGTGAAAGATATCTTATGTATGAATTCCAATAGAATCACAAGAACTCACTTATAGAGAGAAGAAACTCAACTACTAATCTACCATAATAAGCCATTTCAGTGGTTATTCATAATATGCTTGTAATCATTTTATAGTACAAACTGATTCCTATCATAAAACAAATATAAAGGTCATCACCGTCATTTGCCTATCACATTTCATCTAAATAAATAGTAGACTTCAAGGTTCTAACACTGGTCTTTCAGAAAAGCTTTGTCAGTACTCAGTAGCTAAGATGAGTAATAAATGTTGGCTACTTTATACTCCTAAAATAGCAAGTAAAATAAAAATGTATAAAAATCAAATAGAATTGTACGAAGTGCAATATGTACACAATTCAACAGATTGAAAAGGGCGGAAAAATTACCTTCATAGATAATTCTTGTGCCGACAGCAACTTGGGCATTGATGTTACTCTCGAGCCATTTCCTGAGTTCGACGTGAACCTATAAAGAAAAAGATAAGATATAGCTGGTAACTACAAAATACAAATCTTGACAAATAAAGAAAGTGATGAATTAAAAGTCAGTGAAACTAAGATGGTATGCATTAAAAGTTAGAAACGAAAATGAAGACGGTATAATCAATCGCAACAGCTTTATTAAGCTCGTGCAAAAGATGCAAAGTTAATAAGTACTGACTCTTAAAAGTATAAAAACAGACATAAGGAAAGATATTTGAATACTTTGTTAATTTATGTGTGTTCTTTGGCAGGTGTAGGATAACCGTCATGCATGCATGGGAAATCCATGGATAGGGGACACCATAAATACTCCCCCGTCGGAAACATTTATTTAATTTGATTGAAATATCCTCACGACAAATATAAAAGGATAAACAAATAACTGGGACAGAGAGAGTAATTTTTTGTGTTCATGTTATCCAATTTTAGTGTTGCTTAAAATCAGAGTCTACAACTTTTATATAGAAATTGTCATCTAGTGTAGCCTATTTTATGCAAGTCTTCGTAGATGAAATTGAAAGATGATAACGATGATCATCGTGATTATAGAGCTCAACTTCATCAAGTTTTGGAAAATTTGATCAATGATCAAGTTGTGTCTGTTGGTGTGTTTGGCATGGGTAGGACATGTATTTCCTTTTTTGTTTCACTGCTTTCTTTTGTAATTTTTTTTTACCACAATACCATTTGATTGTTTACATTTACTTTCTATACAAATTCTAGAGTGAGGTCAGCCGACTTCAAAATAGAACAAAACTAAAAAAAATAAAAAATAAAAAATCTCGTGATTCCCTTCCCAATCTTACGAAAGTACCACGTAGACCATACGATTGTAATGTATTTGCTCAAAAGGGTTGCAATCCAAATTCCATGTTGCTACTCTAAAACCCCATTTCAAGAGCAGATACTATGTATTTATTATAATTAAATGGAACAAACAGATTATATATAAGGGAATAAACTGCCGTATGATAAATACATAATATGATACCGTATCTTACTTGTGGTGGATGTAACTTGTAAGTATACATAATATGATACCGTATCTTACAGAGAGAACAAAAATTAAAATGCATACTCTATGATTTTGGTGAAGAAAACTATATATGAACGTAACAAATTTGTAAATATCACCAGTAACTATTTACGTCAAGACTTTGAAAAATTGCTCTTAGTTGTATAACTTCTTCTCTCTGCTTCTTTTCATCTGGAATTTGAAGTAATTTCAGACTTGACAAAGGAATCAACGAGAATGATATTAGGGGTTAGACTATTTAACGAAGAATGAAGTGGTCAAATTAACTACAAATCAAGAAAAGCAACTCATATCTTATAGTCTTGAAACTTCTTAATCATATGACAAGACCCTTGATTCTTCAAATGAACACCAAAACAATAAATTCCTCACCACCTGAACTAATCCTCTTTAATCAGATTACATATTATAAAATAAAACCTGGAATTTTAAATGTGATCCAACCACACGATAAGGACAATAGAACGAAAACATATGTCAGAAATCACTTGAATATAGACTCATCGAACTTATGTCACTATAGCCAATTTGTTTCCTGAAAATGATATATTCTCTTAATTAACCTGACTTTTTATTTTTATTTATCAATACAAGTAAGTTCCTAGAATAGTTTCTAGAAATGTGCTAGGAATCTAGGAACTTATCTATAAATTTATGCAAATCAAAAAAGAAAAGAAAGGGGTGTAATAAAAAGGCCTTCCCAAGGAATCCGATAACACGAAATAGAAAGTAGAAACCAAATGTTAAAATGAACCACTATAGATATATCACACCATTCTAATAAGAGTGATTTTTGCACAATTAGGATTCTCAGGGTCTATTTTGCCACAAGTTCCACCGGGATACTTGTTGAGTTTCAATGAGGATCTTCGGTCTTTGAAGTGTATAGAGCGGTTGGATCAAGGGCTGGTAAATATAAATAAGGTATGCCTGCACCTTCATCCTGATAACCTATCATTAAACAAGACGACAATTCCCCTCTCTCCTTCTCATTTCCCTCCTTCATCCCCTTTCTCCCACAACCCACAACCAACAGCCAACCTACTGAGTTCCCCCACACTGTCTGCTTCCTATCCCTTCCTCCCTCCATCTACCCTTGCTTTCCCTTTTTGTTTGTTCAACATATCATCCTCTATTTATTTAGCTCACTCTATTTAACCCCTCATGTGATCATCCATTGAGCCCCCACCCCACCCCCTCATGGCACCTCTTTATCGGCCTCTTTCTCCCTTTCCTTCCCTCCCTCCTCCTTGAACAATATGCCATACCTCCCCTCTTCATCCTCCTTGTTTTCCGTCTATTAGACTAATAATACAATGTCAAAAAAGTTATACTCCTATTTCAGTACATCATTATTTAATAGATAAGCAAACGATTCAAAATAAATCAACAAAGATAATAAGATATACTTTGTACCTTGTTATTTTCAGTAACACCACCACATATGAAAGACAAGACACCGAAAAATGTTGTAAACAGAGCCATTTGCTCTTATTTATCTCCATCTATCAAAAACTCGTGCTTCTGAGTTTCACCTACAAAGCATAGAAATTGCAAAATCAAGCTCACCAATTAAATGTATGAACTTTATGCTCGCATACATTAATAGATAACTAAGATCTATAAGTGGAACAGTCTGGATGATGGGACCATAATTACAAAGGTCATCTAACTTGCGAGATGATACGGGAAAGGCCTCATCAATTTAGGGTAACACATACAAAAGCATGTTCTAGACTCTAGAACTTGAAAGATCAAAATAAGCATATAAGAATATGGATAAGTCAAGGAGTATTAAAGTGATTAATTAAAAGGCAGATTATGATATTAGTTCAAAGCTATGCCAAAATCAACATTAAACAAAGAGAGCTTCTTACACATACTTGCCTGAACAGGAAATAGAAAAAAAAAAATCATGGTACGATAGCACTGCAATAAGCGCACCCGTTGTCTGCAGTGCTCTTTCGGTATCCTCTTTTAAGTGCTCGTAGAGACTGTTCAATATACTATGAATAAAATGCTAACCTTGAATTAAAGTAGTTACCTAACAATCATTATCAAATAAAACTACAAGAACTTGATATATATTGATCTAAAATCACGCAAAAACCCTTTCAAATAATCACAATCAAAGCAAAAATCAACAAAATGCTAACCTTCTTCATCGTCATCCTCCTTGTCACCATCACTGCTACAAGCAACATCGTCGTATTCGCAGACTTTTTTCTCTAATCAACGAAAAAAGAAACACAGTAATAATACATCATAAATTGATCAATCAATTAAATATTTTTCCCAAAAATAAGAACGAAATTAGGAGAATAAAAGATTGATTACCTTTTTAAGAGCCTCTACTTCATCGACATGACAAATCTACAGAAAATCTACAGAAAAGTAAATTGTAGGGAAAGAAAGGGAATTGCAAGAAGAGAACAACCTGGAGATGTGGAGCCAAAAATAAATCCGAGAAGGGAGAAGAATAAAGAAATCAAATGTTCAAATAGCCAAGTTTAAGAGAAAGGAGGTGGAATTAAATCAAAGAAGAGAAAAAGAAGAAAGAAATCAGAGAAAGAGGAAAGTAAATTGCAGGGAAAGTTAAGGGAATTGCAAGATAGTGAGAGAGAATGAGGAAGAGGAAAGCGTGAAGAGCAAGTGTAGTAAAAGTGAAATATGAGCAGTTTGCAAACGACAGCGTTTTAACAATAAAAGTGGCCAAGTGATGCGTTTAGTACTATTCATTTGAACAGTAAGTTGCCTAAGCCACTTTTATTGTAAGGTGAATAGATTAGTTGAATCAATGTATGTGATTTCTACTTGGAATAATTAATAAATTGGGCTGATGATTAAGTGTGATTTCCTTGTCATTTACCATTATTAAGGAGGTTTAGAAGATTAATCTTCACAATAAGATAATAATAATTAATTGGGGAATTGATTGAGTTAAGGATCAACCATTTGAGGACCATCTATAGGATTGGGTTAAATTTTTCTCAACTTGATTATTTTCATCCTCTAATTGCTTTCTTGTGTTGCACTCTTGTTTGAATTTACTTGTTTTTGAATCAAATTCAAACCCCCCCCCCCCCCCCCCCCTTTTTACATATTGTTTGTTACTTGTACATTTATTCTAGTTACTCTTTTAATTACACAATTGCATTCCCCCTTCCCTTGGGTTCGACCCTTGCTTTCCACTTTACTTTAGTTTAATTAGTAGGTAATTAGTAAGGTTATAAATAGTTATTTTGTCCGTCATTAATAGCGATGTTTTAGGCGAGTCAATTACTCATAATCCTAACTCAATAAGATAATAAGATGGAATGATAAGATAAAGGTTGGGGATTACTTACAGAGCTTTAGAAAGATAGATCAAAATCTAGAATAGAGAATCCAACACAATTCCAAGGATGATTAAGAAGTAATTTAGAGAGTAATGAGAGATAACAGAGAGAGATATTAGGGTTTTGATGAGAGTTTATGATACTAATGAAGGTTTGAGTAAATAAGAGAGAGAAAATCCTTTTATATTGGATATGACCCACGCGGAGAAAAATATCTTAAAACAAAGTCCGGGTATTGAGATTGAAAATCAATCAGAGATGGAAAGGCGGAGGCCTTTTTGTGACACCCTCGAATTTGCGGAAAGATAAACAAGTAATTTAAATAAATAAAAGATGAGAATACGTTTTTAATAGGTTCACTTTAGTGAAAATCGGTAAATTTTAAAACCAGAACCTACCATTAAATATATTCATCATAACAAAGGTGTCTTAAATAAAAAGGTTCATAACAAAAAGGAAATACTATTATACATAAGAAGTATCTAAAACAGGAGACATATCTCCCTAATAAATACAGAAATAAAAGAGTGTATTAAATAATACAATCCTAAGAACCGAATATAGGTCCAAGGTAATTCTTCACTCGCTAGCTCGTCAATGTACCCAAGTATGCATCACAAACCTGCCAACCGCATTAAATATAAACACGGAAGCCACAGTCAGTGGGGAGTAACTCCGAGTTCTCCCAGCCACGAAATGTCGAGTTTAATAAAACATGAATAACATAAAGAGATGTATATGGAAAATACAAAACCTTAACATATACGATATGCTTTTCATGTTATGAAACAAATAACTAACATATAACCTAGCATATGAAGGATAAGCTACTCATGCAAGCGATCATGTGAATCGGTTAACAACCTATACCACGAGGTAGGGAAGCTAGTATTTCAGCTCAGAGGTTACATTTAAAACATGGCCTGGATACAACTCAACCCTAATCATGCAAACTATCATGTGAATCAGTTAACAACCTATACCACGAGGTAGGGAAGCTAGTATTTCAGCTCAGAGGTTACATTTAAACTGCCCTGGTATGACAACTCAACCCTAATCCTTGCAAACCTATCATGGATCATTAACAACCGGTAATCCAAACTCTATCAACCTTAGCCGGCTTGCATCTCACCTTCTAGATTCATAGAATCATCAAACATGAAAGACCAATCCGTCTAGAAACAGGCATAAGTTCTTAGTACGTCAATAGTCGACTTCTGTAACTCGAGTCTATACCACAAGGTCGGATAAACATCCTAGTCCTAGACTGCGCAGACCTAGCGACAACAGCTAACCCATTCCCTGTCTCATGACCAAAAGTACATGAGAATCTCTACTAGGAGACCCCCTAAGCAGAGTTGGCTAGTACTTAAGCTGGCTCCATTCCCAATGTGGAAGCAATTAGGCAGCCATGCCCCGGCTTGGTATCAAAATCCCAGGCCAGTGACACAAAAGCTATCAAGCGGTGAACTATATACTCGTTAAAGATAGTAAGGTCTATCAATGTCATGGTCCAAGGTACTCATCTAGAATTAGAATGGTCAACACGCCATATAATCATAATTCTCTATGGGTACTTAGTCAACACGACATATATCATACAATTAAACAGTCACGGGAAAAACTTCCTATCATGTGACTAGTTGCATATAAATCACATTCAAATATCATATCGCCTCATATCTACTAAGGCTCATTCATTCATTCATTAAATAAAACTTTACCTGTAGACAAATCCCCGACCCGTGTCCCGCGACGGGTCATCAGTCAAAACGGGGCTGACTAGATCATAGTTTGACCAAACCCATTTGGTCAAACCGGCTAGAAAAAGAGTCTTAGCCATTTAGGCTTGAACATAAGAACATCATATTCATTTCATGCTATTTTATTCTAATTTCTAACATGTGAATTATTAATTCTTACGAAACCCGCTTGACTTAAGGAATATCAAATTAAACTACAATCTCATGCTAATAATTCTACAGTGAGAAATAATAAATAATTATGAAAATCACCGTTTTAACTTAAATAATTTACTTATTAAAATTTCCCACTTCTAATAGTGACAAAACATGATATAATAATAACAATAAACTCAAAAACCGTCACAAAAAGAAAGCCCAAAGGAGGGCTCACGGTCATGGGCTGTGACCGGCATGGACTCGGTCCCAACTGGATTGTTTTCGGGCCTGTTTTGGTCAACCATTTCTAAAATCGTTTCTTAATATTTCCCGCATGCTTAACATATTTAAAACCCGTCAAAACAACAACAAAACAATCAAGTATCGACACAAGCCCAAAGGGCCAAATAACGGGCCAACCTAGACCGGGCCTGGACCGGCCTGAACCGGGCCTGCCGGGTCTGTTTCACGGCCACCAAAACAGCCACCACACACGGCCACCACCAACAACAACCCAAATTTATTTCTAACATGTTTTAATTAACAACCATCCATTTTAACAACCAATTCAACCATCATTCATACTACAATTATGATTATGAACAAATCATCCAACATGTCAAAAACACTAAATATGTTAAAAACTCATAAAACTTAATAATAATAACAACCTAGCATGTTACTACTTAAAACCGTAAATAATAAAAACAACAACAAAAACAAAAGTATGTGACATTAATTCGTCGAGTAACTCGGTAATCGTTACCTTAGCTAGCACAAAACCAAATAGCACCAAAATAAGACCTAAAAACCCGTCTACTAATCTTCTTCTAAAATATACGAGTCACCAAACTCGTCTTCATAATCTTCTCCTATAAGAAATGACAAAAATAACATTATTAGTATTAAAACTTGATTTCAACAATTAAAGTGTTGAAAACGATTTTGTCGGAATTGAAAATGAAACGTACACGGAGATGAAGAGCGGAGAGGAGACTCTAGAAATATAATTTAGAACGGATGTGGCCAAGTAACGAAGGTTTTGTGACGATTTTGCTCAAGAACGATCAAGAACACGAAGAACGATTATGATTATATTAAAGAAGGTATTAATTAGATATTAAGTTGATTTAATGTAAAATAAAAAGATAATGAGTGAGTAAGAGGGGAGGGTTGGGCCGTGTAATATAGAGGGTTAACGGGAGTCGGGTTTTGAACTTGTTGTTACGGGATTGACTTGGGTTTTATAAATATATTATGGTAATTATCTAGATATTATTAGATATTATGTTTGTTTAATCAAATATCTAGATATTATTAGATATTATGTTAGTTTAATCAAAATATCTAATCCTATGGAACAAGGGGAAGAGCCGTGGAGAAGAGGAAGAAATCGGGTATGTTTTTCAGCGATTTGTTGCGGAATTTAAGTTGACAGATCGATAAAGTTACAAATATCTTAGATATTTGTATTAGTTTAATCATAAGAAATCAAAAGATCTAAAATGGGGGAAAAAGGTGTTTTGGGCGTGTGGCACATGTAGGAGTCGGGTTTCGGGTTTGTTTCGGGACTTAAGTTGACTCGGGAATAGTTAAATGAAGTTCGGGTTTAAACCGTAAAACTTACTCTTTAATTCCAAATAAATTCAAAATAATTATATTAAATTATCATAAATTCAAATAAATCGTAATAAATTAAAATAAAATAAATTTATTATTTTTCAAATATAATTTCGGTCTTTCAAATTACGGGTTGTTACACTTTTGGTGTCCCCCAAAAAAACTAAACTCTGCCTTACGTAAAGTTGCTAGAGTACAATTAACCTCTGGACCATCATTAACTTCGTCTTCGACTGGGACTTATATGTCTGCCCCGTCTGCTACACATGGGACTGGGTTCCCCGTCCAACAAACAACTCTTGTATTACACTCCTGCAGTAAGCTTCTTAGAGCGCCTCGATTATGAGAGTTCATTCCTAAGACCGATCCCCAGGCTGCTTATTCACTTTCCGGTTATAGAGTGTCGGCTAAGAAGCTCTTTTCGGCAACCAGCAACTGACGCGAGATTTACTCGGCCAAGTAAAAGACCACTCGGTCGAGTGACACTCACTCATGCGAGTTCATATAAACTCAATCGAGTGCCAACAAACAGGGTCCCTATCAAACAGCCCACCCGATCGAGTACCTACCCAACTCGATCGAGTAACACACATACATGGCCGAGTGCCCTAGACACTCAACCTAGAAATACCCGAGGTATTTTATTTATATTCCTGAAACAACATGTTATTTCCCTCACCACCGCAATACGTGGTTCAAGGTGAATATGGTGATGAGTGTTTCGGCAACAAGGATGTCGGTTGAAGCCATGGCTAGTATTGTTGATAGTTGATGCTGGTGGTTGAGTTTGATGATAGTGTTGTACGGTTGTTAAGTTTATGATGTATGGTTGTTAATGTGATAAAAATATTAATAATGAGGAAGGTGATAATAATAAGATAACTTTTGTAAAGATGACCGAATAAAAGGTATTCTTATTGAATAACCCATACATTACTTACATATTCAACAAAAAATATGCACCAAATTAAATTAAAAAAAAATTTGTCGTGTAACTTTTCTTTGTAACTTCACTAAAAGTTCTCATATAATGAATATTTTTCACCAAAATAAATAAAATAAAATATTTGAACATGCTTTCTAAAAATTAAGAACATTAGGATTAATATTTAATCAATAATTTTGAATTTCAATAATATTAAAATATTTATTTTAGTAAATTTCATTCTTAAAAATAAGATATTTGGTTAATTGTATATTAGTAGAAGCTTATGGAGCTAAAGTTAAAATGGCTTAATTTCACATAGTATCAAACTTATGGGGCGATGTGCTATATTTCTTGTTATTATTTGCATTCAATGTTTGCTAATTCATGTTTTTTCTTTTCTGATGAGGTGGCAAGCTAGAATCCATTCAATTCAAAAGTGAAATTTTTAGTATAATGGTTTTGACTTGTTTTTTTATTTATTTCATATATAGATATGGATATAGATAGATAACTTATCATTTAATTAGTATTATACTTCGTATAAAACAAGGTACGCATAACCAACTCTAAACTGTTGTGTATTATATGTATGTAATAAGCAAGTTTGATTTTCGCAAATATATCCTACAGTTTGTTCGCAATATATAAATAATAGCTTGAAGATAATCATCATCATCTAACTATAAAAAAAGACCGTGAATTTTACGAGTATTAAACTAGTTTAAGTTTATTTTCAACAAGTATATTTTTATATATTATTACATCCAATCTTGCTTGTCGCAGTCAAAACCTTGTAACCTCTCACAACTCTCTTTCGCTTGCCCTCCCACTTTCCCCTTTGTTTTACGTCACAAGTAGAGATGGAAGTGGGCACGCGGGCCGATGAGCTAGCACGACCAAGCACGACTCACATCCCATTTTAGCACGACGCGTAATTGACACGACCCAACATGACACGACATGCCAGGGAACGTGCCGGCACAAGGCACACTTCCATCTTTAGTCATAAGTTTGTGACGGATTTTATCAGTCACAAACGAGAATTTGTGTTATTATTATTATACTATACTATTAAAAAGTGTGTTGACATAAAAGGGTAAGATTAATAAAGTGTTGTTGCGAGTTTGAACGAGGTTAGCTGAGAAAGTGTCAATGAAAACGCAGCGTATAGGTATTAATTGGTGAAAATCAAGGCCAATATTGGTCGTTTAAAGTCATCTTCTCCCTCACTTTTCTCCTTCCCCTATAGAGTAGCTGAATATAATGATGGTAGGAGTAGTTCATTTTCCATTGTCAACCTTAAAAGTTGCAGGTGTTGGATATGCCCTAATACGAAAAGGGAGGTTGGGCGCACGTTTAGTAAGTGTCCCGAGTGTGCACGTTAGCAAAAATATCCTCCTCGTATCATCCAATAATTTTAATAATTATTATAATAATATTCCAACCCCAAGGAGGAAGAGACAACTATATATTCTCTCCCCCAAATTCTCCTCTTCATCATCATCATCATCTTCATCTTCTTCCTCTTCATCCTCTTCACATCTTCCGCATTCGGCGGAACGAGACCGAGATAATATTGAGCAGAAGTCAATTAGGGTTTCAGAAATGGGTTACGCCCAAAATCCCAAAAATAACCAAGATCAAGATCAGTCTACCAAATTGCTTACTTTGCCCACTGTTTTAACCCTCTCTCGTGTCGCCGCTATCCCCCTCTTTATCGCAAGTATGTTCCTTTTCTTTTTCTTTTTTAATATGTCTCATTTTATATCTTGTCAATTCATGCCATTTTTCTCCAGATTATATTCAATGTTGAAATCATTAAATGGTTTTTTTTTGGGGTTGCTCTACTTTCAACGCTCATCATTATGTTGTTATAATCGTCATTCTTATTTAACTCCAGGCCTTGTTGCTACTATACTTTGATTTTGCTGTTAAATGGGTCTCTTAGTAGTCTATAAACCTTGATCTTTTGAGGTTCTATTCTGGTGCCTTACTTAACGGTGACGGAATTCGGGATTTTGCAAGGTGTTTGTTTCATACTGTCAAAGCGGAACTTGAGGTGTGGGCTTCGTGAGATATGTTACGTTGTGACTTGTCACTAGTGTTTTGTGATAATGTTTGTAATCTCTCGAGTATTCAGTAATTCTGTATTTAGTACGGAGTATTTCGTAAAACTAGGGAGAGCCAATGAAGAAATGACCTTTTGCCGATGTAGTAATGACTTGTGCTTAACAAATATACTTGTGTTGTAAGTACATCGTCATTAATGATACATTGTTAGTTTGCTTCTTATTGCTGGCAACTCATAAAAGGCCGGATATGCTCTAATGCAAACATTTGAATCTATGCATTTCTTGTCCAGCATTTTATGTGAATAGCTGGTGGGGAACGTCTGCCACAACGAGCATATTTGTTGCTGCAGCAATCACAGATTGGCTTGATGGCTACCTTGCCAGAAAGGTACATATCTGAAAATTGTTCTTTCAACCTCTTCTTTTCATCCTGAGACTTGATTCCTTTTGTTGACATTTACTTGCAGATGCGTCTCGGTACTGTATTTGGTGCTTTTTTAGATCCTGTAGCTGATAAGGTAAGCTTCTTGAGAATTTGTCTCCGTCGACCCCAAATCATTGTAGGATTAAGGCTCTAATGTAGTTCTAATATATATCTATTGACTGACCTTAACGCTATGTCGCCTCTAAATTTGTTTCTTATGCTTCACATGTGCAGCTTATGGTTGCTGCCACTTTGGTTTTATTATGTAGCAGACCGCCTGAAATTGCTCTCCTTGGAGATGTGCCATGGCTGTTTCCGGTACCAGCAATTGCCATTATTGGAAGAGAGGTTCCTTTTAAAAACACTTGCTCTTTAGCATATTTTGCTGTTGCTTTCCTTAGACTTCGCTTCATTAAGTTTATATCTTCTACAACTCTATATTTGAATCCTATTTGTAAGGACCAGTTGGCCCTTGAAAGTGTGGTATATCGTTGTTTCTTGAAGACTGTGCTTAGGTTTTGACTCATGTGTTTCTTTTTTAGGCGTTTGAGATGTTCAAGTGAACTGATTCTAATATTGGATAATTATATCCATGGATCTTACAAGACTGAGTACCTTGGGAATTTTGTAGTTGATCCAACTGACCTTACCCTTTGCTTAGATGGAGAGATTTGTAGGGAAATGTAGGGAAACAAGTTTGCTTTGTTAGTTTAGCAAAATGGCGTGGGAAGAAAATGGGGGGAACAGAATAACATGGCTCAGTGCTCCCTCTCCCTCACTTCCCCTCCCCTCCATACCTTATGTTGCTCTTCTTATATACAATCAAAGTACTAGTGATTATGCTTACACCATAGTTGCAAAGTGGAGAGTAGGAAAATAACATCGCTCCATTTTCCCTCTCCCTCCTTTCCCTACCCTCTTATCGATTCAAACAACGGGTTAATGTGACTATGCTTACATCATGAGTGAAATGGAATAAAGATTTTCGACTTATGTATCAATGTATACCTAAAAAGGATATATCAACTCCATTTTACCCAGCAAAAAGAGATGGTATGTGCACCCGTATATAGATGAATCCATATGTAGTGGCATGAATAAGTTAAAGCTTCCACTCTTAACTAAGATTTGATCTGCCTTGGTGCAGGTCCATTAAATATACTTCTAGGATTTTATAGACCTTTCCACCATGATTAGGGTACAACTACCAGAACTAGGCCTGCTCTTGTCTGATTTGGCTTGACTCAGAAGTCTCTTAACAGCCTGGGTTAAGCTCTAACTACTTTGCTTGGGGCTGGCTTATAAAGAATGGCTGCCAAAAGCTTGAGAAATTTGGCTTTGTGTGTTATATTTGTTTTGGAACTTGGTGGATTTGCTGCGTTAACTTTTCATTTTTCCTTCCCATAAAAGGCTTCAAATGAAATTGATCCAGGTTTTGACTTACAGGATGGCCACTTTGTACATGATCATTATAGATTCTTTCAATTTATGCTAGTAGGTGGAGATAATGGATCATACATATTGAAACCCTACTGTTTAGTGCCCACAACTTCCTTTTCATTGTCATTCTCTATTATGGGTATATAAAATGCTCATTATGTACTGAAAAAACAATTGGCTCATGGCCAACTTCAATCATTGGCCATTATTTTGATGTTTCTAGATTTTGCAAAGCTACTGTATTATGTACAGCTGGTTCCTCAACATATCTTTTGGTGATAATGAGAATTTCCCATTCCATCCTTTAACCTACCGGGGTATCTAGCATTTACTAGCTTAAAGTTTTCTCGCTCTCATTATCAACTTTTGCAAGTGTGAATGATAACATTTTTACTTAATATGTGAAAAATGCTCCAAAGTTAAAGCTTTGAATGGGAGTTATAAGAAGTTAAACTATGTTGATTTTAAATGGAAGTAGATTTGTGCCTTTTCCTGGAATTCCTTCCCTTCGTCCTTTCAAAGATAAATATGATAAGGGGAGAAAGGTTAATCCAGTAATTGGTTTGAATGTTTGGTTGAAGCTATAATCATCTTTTCATCGTGCACACTTTTGATAAAATGCTGCTACTCATAATCATTCAAAATTGAATTCTCTCTTTGCCTTACGTACAATTTGAGTGGTATCGAAAATTTATCCATCATTTTAACTATATTAACATGGATGCATGGTATTGAACTTAGCGTCAGACTTGCTCCCAGAATTAGTCATTGCAGCCTGATCTCGGATGTTTTAAATTTGGCTCGATACTTCCCCAAGATGTGGTCACTCACCCCTGCATGTTTTCAGGACATGTATTTCATGGTCCCGTTTGGTGCTGGGGCTGTCTTTAATAGCATGATTGCATATGATCTTTTTCGTTTCCAAGTTTTCAGTAGGAAGCTATATATGAAACACTTGGAAGGGCTGCAAATTCTGAAGGCATTCTCTAGTTTAGAATCCAGTGTAGTCTTGTCACGTGGATAACTAACATGCTACCATCAACCTTTACCGTGTATAACTGTCTCCTGTCCTTTCATTTGGGGGATTTGAAATGTCTAAATACTTACATATTGAACTTTTATGTAGATAACCATGTCGGCTGTAAGAGAATGGGCTGCTTCCCAAAATACAAAGCTTCTACAGGTTTGGTGCTTCTTTGGACCTTGTTGTTTGAAACTGTTGAATGATTGACTACATAGTACATACCTTATATTCGTACAATGGAAATGGCTTATTGGATGATCAATTTCCACAGGCTGTTGCTGTTAATAATTTAGGCAAGTGGAAGACTGCAACACAGATGACTGCACTTACTATTCTCGTGGCTACTCGTGACAGCAGGTCTTGGCTTTCTTCTTTCTGGTGCTATAACATTATCTCTGTCCTTTGAGAGGCTTCAGCCCATGATGAAGTGATGGGGTTTGGATGTACACAACCTTGTCCCAGTTAGTGTTTTTACACAGAGACTGGTTTGACTTTGAGGATGATCATAATGAAATAGCCTCACGAATTGCTTAATTAAGCCACTTTACTTTATTCCAAAAGTTGCTTAATTAAGCCACTTTACTTTATTCCAAAAGTGCACACAGAGTAGTGAGTCATTTTGTTTTATTATTTCATATTCCAAAGGACAGGGAGCAAGCTATATTGCTCTAATCCATTGGGTTCATGAAATTTGTTGCGCTTCTTTCTCTTGTGAAGTTGCAGTTGTTCGATACAATTCTCCGCACAACTTTCATTATGGGTAATCCGGAAATAGCTTATGTGTTTTATTAACACATGGTGAAATTGTGTGCTTCTGAATCCGCCACCCACCCCTCACCATTTGTTGGAGTGCTTAGAGCACTGGGTTCTGTTTTTAAAAAGGATAATGGACCTTTGGGTCCATTGGAAGTGGAAACTGTCTATGCTACTTCCTTTTTTGCATTAGTTTCCAATAGGTTTGTATAAGTAGTTGATTAAGAATGCATTTCACTAGATTTTCATGAGCTGACTTCGTCTACAAAATTACAGTCTTGCTGGTTCGGGTACTCTGGCGACTTCTGGTGTTGCGCTGCTCTATGTTTCAGCAGGACTTGCCTTATGGTCACTTGCTGTGTATATGAGGAAAATATGGAAGGTGTTATCAAAATAGTTATTAGCCTGGTGCCTCTTGGTCAAATTCTACACAGTTATTCATGAGGATCTGAATTTTGTCATTGTCAGACTTGAGATGATGGATCCCGTCTCCTCCTGATTCCTTTGAGAATGAAAGAGAAGTGTTTCCTGAACACTCTAGCATTCTACTGCAGAAAAGTAATCGATAGTGTATTTTACAAGGATGGTGTTCATACTAGTAGAGTTTTTGGAAGAACTTTCCGAGTTAATTTTCCGATTATTGGCTCCGAGAATAGAGGCATGATCTGGGTAAGATTGTTGCACTATACTGCATCTGGCTGCAAGCCTGCCAGCGCTGATAGCAATGAGCATGCAGGGATTTGTTTCTTATGTTTGTGAAACTACAGGGAATGTAACTTTTACTGCATCTATTCATGATTTTGATGCAGAATTCACTTAATGTTCTACTTTGGTTTGAAAATCTTCTATGGAATCAAAAATTCTAAGCACAAGGCCGTAATAGTTTTTCTTATAAAGCATCGACTTATTTAAAACTGTCAATCGGATATCAAGTTTTTCCTGTCATGCAAATAATCCATAATTGCAATGGTTATGTTTTTCATGGGAACCAAACCCGGTCTTTTATCTAGGTTGTCAATGGATTGGTTAATCAGATCTGTATTCAGATTTCAGACTACCCATTAGATAAAACTTCAGCCTCAACTTTTTTGGTTTATCTGATACTCCGTATATATACGACATCTTACTGACCCTCATCTTTTTGCAAAAAGCCGCTCCAACCTGAATGTAGACCAGTATCCAAAACTACTCTTCCGGAACATAAATACTTGTTTAAAATGGACATGTCCGTCTTACACAAGAAGCCGGTCAAATAAATAGATGAGATAAAAAAAGAAAACGGAATCCTTAGGAATTGATACCCTTGTTGGTTTCTTAAAAAATAATATCCTTGAAAAACCGAAATGCAAAAAGAATATACTCCATACGAACTAAATAAATTTAGCAGGGGAAACTTAATAATCCTTAGTAAGAAATTCTTGTGCTTGATTGAAACTTAATAATCCTTAGCAGGGGAAATTCTTGTGCTTGGTAAATATGAATATGGAGAATTGAAAATTACTACAGCCGTGTAGATCCTAGATCCCTAGTAGAAGAATTTACAATCGAATAGTGTAAAGTGAAAATAGACTTGTTAGTGAATAACTCTTTGAATCAATGAATTCACGAGACCAAAACATTTTACTATCACACCCGACTTCAAAGTCCCCGTGATCTGCGAGCAGGGGTGAAAGTAGAGGAGTGAGAATTGCGAGCAGGCTGACTTTCGGGGTCGTATTTCTGGTTAGCAAGATAAGTTAGAGCTGTGACTACATCCGCCATAATGGGTCTTATATTGGGTTGGTCGTGAAGGCAGGTTGAAGCAATCGTTAGCGCTTGATACAGTCCCCTCTCAGGGTACCCGGTTTGAAGCGTAGGATCAACCATCTGATAGAACTTTCTTCTGTCTTTCAGTAGGGGTCGTGCCTGCAGAGAATACAAAAACATGTGTTGGAACAAATGTGATTATTCTTTTTCGAAACATCTGTTCATCCACAAAATTCCCAAGAATAACGACTTGTAAGACTTTATGGAGATATTAGACATGATCAAGATTAGCAGGTGCTAATGACTTTTTGCCCAGAAGCAATAGGCCACAATTCTAAATGACTTTAATAATCCACACTACGGGGAGGTAGCGTCACATATTATTAGCCGGCCCATATGCTAAATGATCACCATCACCCGAATATGCTAAATGATTGTGTTTATTAAACAATTTTTGTTCCATAGGATTGATTCTTATCATTTCAAGTAGGGTATTTTTAAAATGGGTGGTTCTTGGTTGAGTCATTTTGGAGCGGGTTCTTGGTTGATACAGGTCGGTTTATATGGGTTCCAAGTTTAGTTAGGGTCAAAAGACAGGTCAATTAATGTCTTCTAAACAATTGTATTTACTTTAGTTTTCACATTATAAATGCATAATTACCAGATTCATAATCACTTTCTTTAATACTTCATACTTCTATAATGTACTAGTAAAAATAGGTTTCAATCATCAGTAACCAATATTAATTTTTAAGATATCGTATGAATCACCGATTTCTATTAAAGTAAGAAAATCGGAAGGGATAGAGCCTTATTACCCATGCCACCAGATTCTGCTCTCCAGTAGTTTTTGAATGGTCAATAGCTTTCCTCCCAGTAACAATCTCTAATAGAACAACCCCAAAGCTGTAGACATCAGATTTTATGGTTAACTGACCTGTCATTGCATATTCTGGGGCACAGTATCCATAAGTTCCCATTACTCTGGTTGAAACATGAGTCTTATCTCCAATTGGCCCCAATTTAGCTAAACCAAAGTCGGATAACTTTGGGTTGTACTTTTCATCTAGTAATATGTTTGAACATTTCAAATCACGATATATGACGGGGGGATTTGCTTTATCATGCAAATACTCCAAGCCTCTGGCAGCACCCGCAGCTATTTTCATTCTGGTAATCCAATCAAGTCGTCTTTTATTGGGAGGAAGGTCTGAAAGGAGAAAATGAAGCTCGGCGATGCATAAAGTTCAAAATACAAGGCAAACAAGATCTAAGAGTATAAGATACAGAAAAGACTTTATTAAGCAAAAAACATTTTCCATAAAAATGGTCACATTTGCTCCGTCACAAGCTTGTGACGAAAAGTGCCCGTCACAAATGAGAATTTGTGAAAAACATAATGCACAACTTCTTTATACACGGTGTACATGATTTTGTTCACAAATAGAGCTGCTTCCAAATAACATTTACAGCATTACACATTACAATTGAGCCATTAGATTTTCCAGAATGTCTTTGGAGTATACTACAGAGTACATTTTAGACTGTGGCAGCCAATAGTTTACGCTTTCTTAGCACGCATGTCTTACGACTTACGTGGTGGAAATTGAATAGTGGTCTACACAGCCCACTTACATGTGTTTACTTAAACAACCGATCGAAAAACAAATTAAAATTCTGTGCAGGAACAAAAGAGCACTAGCTTCTTATTCTTCTCACAAAGGTAAGCCCTGTGTCACCTAGGCAACAGCACGTCTAAAAGAGTTGCTCTATTGATGTAAAATAAAGCCTATAGATACTAAATTTTACTAAATTGAAGGTTTAAAATTCAATCTACAGCTGGTTTCTAAGTTAGTAGTGCTTGTATAGCTCTTGGAAATGTTCCAACTAACTATTGGAAATATTACGTAAATTAAGTCTCGTACTTGTATGCTTGTTAGTACTCTTAAACCTTGTTTGGATACCAAAAATGGAGGGAAAGGGAGGTGGAATGGTGGGTGAGAGTTTCCCTCCAAGTCTTTCCTATGTTGGAGGGGAAACATTTTGCCTTGGAGGAGGGATCCATTATCCCTCCAACCCCATTTTGCTATCCAAACAATGAAATTTGCCTCCCTACAAATCACTCCCCTCCCTTTCCTTCCAAATCCTATCCGAACAAGGCCCTAGGCCTTGTTTGGCTACCAAAAAAAGAGGGAAGAGAGGGGAGGGGAAGGAGGGAAGAGAAAGGCATGGAAGGGAAGCGGGAATAGGAAGTGGATGTTAAGATACAATTTTTTTTTTTATCTTTTACTTAGTCCTGAAAGGTTAGGCCAGTTACGGACGACTCTTGTTCTAACTTTCATTCTGCTAGCGTTATGTAAGCTTAAAAAGAAAGCACAATTCTTCGTAAGTACATGGTTGAGTTACACTACAAATGAACAAAAAATATATAAAATAACGTAAAAAGCCATTCAATTATGTTCATAATAGAATTTGTTACCGTGTAGATGGTCTTCCAGTGATCCTAGAGACATGTACTCATACACAAGAAGCCTCTGATCTCCATCGGCACAATACCCAATTAAGTTAACAAGGTTAGGATGGTGAAGTAGGCTGAGCATCAATACTTCGACAAGGAACTCCCTATTGCCTTGAAAGCCATTATGGTCAAGTTGTTTGATAGCGACAACCTACATCAATTTCATCATCTTCTTTATTCAAACCACAACATATATTCGATGCCTCAGACCACAGAACTAATACAGTCCAAATAACTCGGGTCTAAAATAAAAGGCGCATCATAAATGGCATTCATAGGATTAAATGAACGCTCATATCGAAAAAGGACCTTAGTCATCAAACCTGGCATGCAGTTTCCAATCGACCTTTATAGACACGGCCGAAGCCACCTTGACCTAGCAAATGATCCGCTCGAAAGTTCTTAGTTACAGCTGCTAATTCTTGAAATGTAAATGACTTGACAGAGATATCATCTGGTTTCCCATCCTTGAGACCCTCTTTTTGGCCACATAATCTACTGCTCACCTTTAACTCATCTGCTCAGTAAGACACAAACGCCTCAAATGAGAAATATAAATTACTCCCTCCGTCCCGCTCATTTGTTTACCTTTGCCTTTGGCACAAGACCAAGGAAAGATTAGGGAACCAGTTGTGGTTGTGCTTAGTGGATGACAAGTGGACAATAGTTTCATTGGGGTTCAAATTACTCATAGAAGACCTTCCAAATACAGAATACAGAAATGTAAACAAATGAATGAGACACCCTAAATAAAAATGGTGAACAAATGGCCGCAATAAGACCGTTGGCAGTTGGGACAAATAGCAGGTCAGCAGCTCAAATATCACCAAACAATGCAAATGCCACACTCTTATCTTACCAAATACAATAAAACTTTGAGAGCAAGACAGCCAAGATATACATACAATAATTAGAATTAACCCCAAAAAACAACTGGGCAGGTGAAATATTGAACAAGTGGGTAATTGAAAACAAATTACCTGAAGTTGTCGATTTGATCTGAAACTGTATACTGCCATTTTTACTGCATTTTTTCTTTATATTTTCATTTGATTTTCCAGAGCCACTGCAGAGAAACCAACCCATTTACTCCCTACTTTTTTTTTTGTTTCTTTCTTTGTTTTGTGTGCACCAAAAACACGACGTTTGGGCATTGAAAAGCGGGAGTTTATGAATTTTTTAAGCAACTTAAATGAGTTGTTGTTGACAAATTTGCCATATTTCATGGTGTTTTGGTAAAAAAAAACTTAATGATACGTTTGTTAGAGTGGCTAGTCTACTAGTACTAAACAAGAGATAAGATGAAAGTAAATGCGGAAAAGAGAATGAGGCACAACGAATTGGTGATGCAGAATACCCAACGTAGGAAAAACCGCGGGGGGTCCAAATATATGCATTGTAATCAGGAGGTACTAGCTCAGGAGGTACAACGTATCAAGTATTCAGAAAGTTATAAGTAATGGTGATAAGTGTAAAATAGAGATAAATGCTTGCTGATGTGAAGTGGTGAGGTCGTGAGTGCTGAGCGTCTTGCTCCCTTCATTCTTCTTTATTTATAATGAATAAAAAACCCTAACGGCTCTTTGGGGCTCCCCTCCGAGTTCTGCTCTGCAGGTCTGCTTTCTTGGAATTAGTTGTTGACAGGGCAAAATAGAGCTGTTATCTCATGTGTTTGTTGTGCTGTAATTTGAGCCATGGATCTTGCCCATGCCATCGATCCATGCTTACCTTCTTTTTCCAATTGCTTTGTGTCATGTCGCTAGTCCATGTGGTTCATATTTTAATCCCCAACAATTGCCTCCGGAAATGGTCATCCATTTACACGTGTATGGATGGGGATTTCTCTTGCCTCGAGATTCTCCAACATCCTATCAGCTGTCTAATTGACGTCCCATTAGCACGTTCCCTACTCCCTCATAACTTACCCTTAACCGTCTCCACTTCCCCTCATTCCTTATAAATATTACCCATCTGCCCATATCTTCCTCTTCCTTTATTTTCCTCATGACCTTCATTCTAAGGTATTTCTTTTCTCTTGCTTTATTTTCTTTCCCATGGGGCGGAAAACAACTCATCAAGTTCCTTCGTCTTCCTCTGTTGGTGATACCGAAGAGTTCCCTTATACTGGTACTCTCGCCTCAGTGCACTCCTGTGATTCTATCTTTATGCCTGAGAATCTCCCTACAGTCTAAGTCCGGTTCGACTTGAAAGATGAGGCAGTGGTTCATATCCCTTTGCCAAAAGGCCTATGTCCACCACCCAGGGTGGGCTTGTTTGTTCGAGTACCTCTTTGTCTTGGGTTTGGTGTTTCCTTCCCCAAACGTGGTCCAAGAATTCCTGAATTTTAATGATTTGGCCGCCTGTTAGGTCTGGTCGTAAGCTTGGAAAGTTTAATCTCTTTGTGTGCCCTAATCGACGACAATGGCATGAGCTTGACGCTTGCTGATACTACCCACCTGTACATGTACCGTTCGTTGGGTCATGGTCAAATGACCCTTCGAGCGGTTGACCAAAGAGTGTCAGGCATTATTATTCCTACCAAGGTGAAGGATGACGGGTGGTATCGCCAGTTTAACTTCGTTAAAATCGACTCCGTCGTCCCTTTTCCTGAATATTTTCGTGATAAGTGGGGTCCCTCCAAAGGTACTCCATTGTCTTATCTTTTGTTTGTTCATTGATTATCTGACCGTGCTTACTGTTTCACTTGTGCAGATCTGGTACAACCACAGTCTTCGGTCGAGGATTATGCAGTGAGGAGTCTGTTGAACATTTCCGTTGATAAAAGAAGATTCCCCGAACTCTTGACCCTCCAGTCTTCTGGTGCTCCTGAAGTTACCTCTGAAGCCGCGAAGTCTGCGTATGTAGAAGTAGTTGAAGTCGAGAAGTTTGACAGCGCCGTTGGAGAAAATATGTCTTATGGTAAGTTACTTTTCCCTCGATCTGGCAGTTTGCATGTAATCCTTTTCTAAGTTGCTCTTTCTTCATAGCCGTAGATTAATTACTTGCAAAATAAAAAAGGATGCTGAACCGAAGTTCCACCAACCCTCCTTCTAAGAAGAAAGTTGCTCCTCCTCCTGAGACAATACCTATATTTGTGACTCCATTGGGCACCATCGCGCCTTGACCTGCCCCCACTCAGTCTCCTACTGTGTTGCGCATCCCTTCTGGCTATGGTAGCCAGAGTGACGTTCCTCTATGGCCGCTGATGGGTCAATTCATGTTGCTTCGGCCCATGTACTCCTTCAGCTCTACCTATGTTCCTACAGTCCTAGACAAGATTGCTGAGCGTGCTTTTGATGTGCGTAAATCCGACTTATCCTGTATTTTTTTTTCCTTTGAGCAATCACCTTACCCTTTTTTGTTTTTCCGGTGCAGGTCTTCGAGAGGTCCCTCTTCACCCGCCGAGAGCACGTACGGATGGCGAGGGAGGTAAATAATGCTAAGGACATGTGTGCGGCTCTGGAGGTTCAGCTAGCCTAGGCTATGTCCAAGGAGAAGGTGGCGCAGACCAGCTTGCTAGGACGCAGAAGGTGAACTGCTCTCTCTCCGCTCGCCTAAAGAGTGCTGAAGACCAGCTGAAGGTTGTTGAAGGCCATCTCCTCTCTCTGAAGAAGAACCTCTCTCAAGCGGTTATGTATGCTGCTTGGGAGTCCACGTTTCAGCGCTTGGGGGATTTTCAGGCTGGGTCTCATACCACCTGGAAATTGGAGGAGGAATGGCAATTTGCTGAGGCCTTTCCCACCAAGCCGGACCTGAGTTTCCTTAATGACCTGGAGGATTCAAAGGAGAAGGAAGAGACTCCTGTTATGGAGGTCCCAGCTGGTCCAAAGTAGATCCATGTTGATGCAAAGCCAAAAACAGGCGTAGTTGGTGGTGGTGATGGCCAAGAGGCCTAAGTTTAAGTGCTTTCGCACAATGTTTTTTTTTTTTTTTTTTTTTTTTTTTTTTTTCAGTTTTTCAGTGTTTGTTTTTGTGGGGTTTTTGTAAGACATTGTCAAGCTCGACTGAGGCGGGCGTATTTTTCTTTCAAATTTAATTAATGCTTGGTATGTTTTTAGTACTTACTGTGTGTAGCACGCTTTTGTGTGCTTCTGTTTGTGGGCTGACATTGTCGTTACACGGTGGCTCTGGAGTCTGCTTGTCCTTATATCTGAACGCCACGTTATGTGATAGTGTCTTTGGTGGTGTGAGGGGTTAGCCCGTTTGTTCGCCACGCGCACACTGTTTGTACTTGAGGAAGAGGTTTCTGCTAGTCTGACTGGGGCAGACTGCCTTCCAAGGTTAGTAGTGTTCCTTTAGTAAGGAAAGAGGGCAATGAGTAACCCAAGATGTGACAACCCTCGCGAATGCGGAAATATAAAACAAACAAGCATGTGAATTATATTGCGGAAATAGGTAGTTTTAAAAACTTTTATACATGCAAGTTAATTAAAACGAGGAGTGTCAAATATTACAAACTAAATACGGAAATACAACAAAGAGACGGGGTCTCTTAAAATGTTAGCAAAGAACAAGTGTTTAACAACACTAGCTAATATCGTCTAGAGGTGAAAACTTCCAGGGACAACGCCCGCTAGCTCACACCCGAACCCCAAAATATCATATCCAAAAATCATCCAAAGCAGGCAACCTGTTCATCCATGAAAAACATGAATGCCACAGTCAGTGGGGAGTAACTCAGGGTTCTCCCAGCCATATCACATCAAACGTACATAGAAGGAAATACAAAAGTAAAGCATGCATATATATACATACATGTGAGTTGCGGTAAGAATAGATAGGCAATTCTATAGATAATGATAAGAACATAAGAGGCACCAATCCGAATCCATCATGATATTCAAAGACTCGGGGAAGACACTCTTAGCAACCGAATACGCTCACTAGGGCTTACATCTCACCGTTAGCGGTATAAGTTTGATAAGATTGAGACTCGACAACCAAACCATGCCAAATCATTCAATGATCAATCATATAATCATTCATGTAATCATCCATCCAAACACAACAACACAATGACGACATCTCTCACGGTAAATGAAACGCACTAGCATCGTGTACAATAGCAAGACAAGCCAATGGAAGTCCACAGGATAAGACGTTGCCCTGAACCGTATACGATAAGACGTTTCGTATACTCATGACCCAGACAATCAAGTTCACAGGATAAGACGTTTCCTGGAATCATGTACGATAAGACGTTTCGTACACACAAGACTCTAATCCTCTCGGTAGGACGACGATAATAATACGGTCCTAGTCTAAACCTGGCCAGACTCTCGGAATAAGACATTTCCCGATTCGACATGTGGTAAGACGTTCCACATCCAAGACTCGATCATACAAAGACGTCGAGTTCCCCAAATTCGGCTAAACCACACGAAAGAGGCGGAAAGAGATCTATATTCAAAAGTCAAGCTAGTACGCTACATGCAATAACACCACCTCGCAAGTATACAACATTTGACGGTCGGGTCGACCAACGCATTGCGTTCGCCTCCTAACAACGTCGTCATATCCCCACTAAACATGCATACGAGCATCAAGGATACACCCCCATCGCTCCGACATTCCAGTCTAACGAGTATAAGGTGTAGCCGGGAAATGAGAGTTCATAGCACCAAATCATTAGTGCTCAATTCATAACATATGTAAAACCGACTCAAAAGAGGGATATATCGAAAAACGTCACGAAACATGTGATACAAGCGAATAAAATATCATATATCCAAAACATGAATATTATAAGTCATTACGTAAAATTATACGATAAACGGATCATGCGAACTATTATAAATTACGAGTTTTAGAAGTTAAAGGAAAAGATCACAGCCGTGTTTCAGGCAGGTCAAGGGACCGGCGGCCGGTGGGCCGGCTCAGAACACAGGGCAAAAACCAAAAATCACCAAAAACAGAGAAATGTGGTCTGGGCCGGTCGGTGGACCGGCGGCCGGTCGACCGGCACAGAGCCCCTCTTCATACAAAATCCAAAATTTCCAAAGGTGTTACTGATGTGTTCCCAGCCGGTTGGCAGACCGGCGGCCGGTCGACCGGCCAGGAACACTCCTTCATCCGTGAGCTTCCTTTACATATTCAATCCATTTCAATTCTCATAAATCAATTCTAATAATCATCAACAATCAATATACATCATCAACAATCATCATATAACAACATTCATTCATCATACTATGAATTCTAGGCTTCCTAATCGTATTCTAATACGATTTCTAGCATATAAAGCATGTAAAACACGTAAATGATACCGAGTAACCCTTCACCGTTACCTTTAAGCGACTTCACTAAACGTCAAGCTCCTCTTCAATAAGGTAATAGTCTTTGTCGGGATCTTGGAGGTCACCACCTACAAATAGATCGTAAAAAGATGAATAAAGTTCATCTTGAGAAAGACGGAAAGCTTGAAAAGCGATAAAGACGATACTTTTAATATGAATACGGATAGAGGAAGGTTAGGGAAGAAGAATAAGACGAACTTACGTGAATTCTATCAAGTAACGAAGAAGTTACGATGATTCAAAGATCGAAAAATGGATGGAAACAAGGGTTTGGGATTTCTTATGAAGGAAGAAAAGTGTTGTTTGATTTTGAGTAGGAAAAATAGGTTAAGGAGTATGAGTATAAGTAAGGAAAAAGTCAACCAAAAGTCAAAGACGGTTCCAAAGTCAAGGAAAGTCAAACTCGACTCAAAAGTCAAGAAAAGTCAAACTCGACTCAAAAGTCAAGGAAAGTCAAACTCGCCTTAAGACGGGATTTTCGTGGAATCTCGCAGAAATTCCAAATACGAACTCGGAATTTCTAAATTCGACTCGAAACATAAAAAGCTAATTTAAAACTTAAATTTGCTGAAAAGATTTCGTAAAATATTTCTACTAGAAAAATAGGGTACATTTCCGGGTGTTACAGACACACTAAGGCGACTATGTCACGAGTCAATAAACTAATTATACTACATATGTATAAGTTAATCATCCATACACACACTTAGGGCTAACATGACTTAGTCTCATCTTGCATGCTCCACTAGCATCAAGGCGATTACCTGTGTGACTAGGCATCATATAGCTTGGTGACATCTCTTACGTTCCTTAACATCCAAAAAATGCTTATGAACATTTCATAGAAGAAAAACAAATTTATTCCATAATGCTCAATACAAGTCCATTATCCAATACATGTCAAAAACGTAAAACAAGATTACAAGCATAAACTAAAACCTTTGCAAAACTAAGCTCCTCACATGAGCTCGGAACACATCTCTAGCAATAAGTTTAGTTAACGGATCAACTATCATCTTATTAGTCGATATATACTTAATGGCTATCTCTTTATTCTTTATGGCGTCTCGTACAAAATGTTAACGCCTCATAATATGCTTCGTCTTTCTATGAAGTTTTGGATCTTGGGCAAATTGGATATCAGTAGTATTGTCACAAAATATTTCAACAGGTTCATCAACATTAAGAGTAAGTTTCAGATCCTGGAGAAAACACCTTAGCCACATCGCCTTTTGAACGGCAAGGCTAGTAGCGACATACTCTGCTTCCATAGTCGAGAAAGCAATGGAGTCTTGCTTCTAACTGCACCAGGATATTGCACCTCCATCAATGATAAAAGCGTATCCTGAGGTCGATTTAGACTCATCTAAATAACCGCCGCAATCAGCATCCGAATATCCCTTCAACCTTAAGTCCCCACCTTGAAAACAAAGGACTAGATCACTTGTACCACAAAGACAACGCATGATACTCTGTACTCCTTGCCAGTGCGCAGGTCCTGGGTTGCTTTGGAAATGACTTACTAATGCAAGCCAACCGCATAGCAAATGTCTGGCCTTGTACACAACATGGCATACATTAAACTACCAATCGCACTAGCATATGGAACATTGCTCATTTGGTGCTTTTATGCATCTGTTTTAGTACATTGATCAAGGCTTAAAGTCTTACCCTTTTCAACTGGAGTGTCAATGGGTTTGGAATTATGCATCCTAAATCATTCCAACACTTTTTTAATATATGACTCTTAAGACAAACCAAGAAGTTTCTTAGAACGATCTCTCATAATTTCCACGCCTAAGACATATCTAGCTTCACCCATATCCATCTCAAAAACAGAGGATAACCACTTCTTAGCGGCATTAATCATCTCCAAGTTGTCACCAGCTAGGAGTATATCATCAACATAAAATGAGATAAACACAATCCCTTTTGCAGTTTCATTGACATACACACAATGGTCTTCATCCACCATATAGAAGCCAGGCTCAGTTATAGCCTCATGTAATCTGAAATACCATCGCCTAAAATATTGTTTTAGACCATATATAGATCTTTTAAGGCGACTGACCTTTTGAGATAAACCCAATAGGTTGACGCATAGAGATCTCTTCCTTAAGTGTCCCATTGAGGAAAGCAGTCTTTACGTTGTAGATACCTCGTTTCTACACCTTCCGCCAACCACCCACTGATGATTGGGCCGCATGTTTGGTACGCGGAACGATTTATGACAACTCATAAGTTTATCGTCAAGTGATAGCTCAAATACTTGTGTCTACCCCTTGGTCGTCATCTACGCACCGACACGGTCGTTTTGACAGTCATTAGAGTTCATTTGGAGTCCGGGTCAAAAACCGCTTCATTTTCTATAAACCGTTTTAAAACTCCGAGTCGGAACACGCGGAATATTCTGGATATTTTATTAATATTTTCAAATTCTATCCTTTTTAATAAAATATTATCTCCTATCTTTTAAAATGGAAGTGTAGATCAACCACAATTCTTCTTCCGCAGTAGGAAACCTCTGGGAAAGAGGCGCAAACACGCCTCTTCCCCAATCGTTTCTCTGTTTTTAGAATATTTTCGAGATAAGTTTGAGTTTTTCTCGAACTCTTCGTATTTTCGACTATAAAAAGAGCTTCGTTCTTACTTTTAAGGCACGCGAGTGTTCTGCCATTTCTCTTCTCTCTTTGCATTCTATACCTTGCTCTAAGCTATCGACATCTACGTGTTTGATCAATCGACCACGTAAGCTCAGATCCTTCTGGGTACCCGTCACGTTTGCATTTGACCGGCCAATTTGACCAACTACATAACTAATCAATCAATCTAATCAATCTTCAATCCTCTTACGAGGGCACTTTCTTTACATATTCGAGTCGAGCTTTCGCTAAAACGTGAACTTAGTTAATCTCGTATTTGTCAAACACGTAAGTCTGAGGGTTTAAAATCCCGTCGCTTATTCGTATTTTATTTTATCAATTCATGTAAGATTCATGTCGGAAGTATGTTACAACCTTTTCAAAACTTTTTTTAATTAGTCTTTTCTTTGTATAATAACTCGTCTTTTAAACATAGTCTTTTATTTAGATGTTTTAATCCTTGACTTAGATCTCTAATAGTCAATATTAGTGGGTTTAAGTCTTTTAATTAATTAAATCACTTTCACTCGAGTCTTAGATTCATAATTCATCGCAAATACTAACGAACATTAACTGATTGCGATACTGCCTTCACATCCATAACCCAACTCAAGAACATACGCAACAGGTGTTGCGCCTCTTCCAGAGGATTCACCTGCTGCTGCGCCTATTCTGGGCTGTTTTTGTCTCTGAACTTCCTTTATCGTTTCGACATAATTTTAGTTATATATTTAATCGACTATTAACTCTAATATCACTGTTAATCCGTCTTTTAATCTTTTATTATTTTCTTTTCTTTCAACACTTTATTTTGGGTATACTTCCTACATAGATCATGTAATCCGTTGTAATCTTATTTAATCATTGTATTGTATGATTTCCTTGCCTTTCATATGTAATATAATCCTAAATCCCAATTTTGACATTATTAAATGGTAATTACATGTTCACCGACATAGTTTAATTCACATGTTAGGATTAAAACAATTTCCCTAATCATTAGTAGAAGCCGCTATCGAGGCGGGCGGGATTAGGTGTTCGATTAAAGAACTTTCTAATACGTACCCTCACTCCTTACTTTAGATCTCTGTGAACATCCGTCTTCATTGGCATCCATGAGAGTCATTCTAGACATAGAATGCTATGGTAACGAGTTCTTAGTGTTCATGTCATCACTTTGTGTCTTGACATGACATAAAGTATTCGAACGATTCCAATTTTCCATAAAAGTTGGTGGCGACTCCAAAAATGCGTATCACTACGCTTGTCCCTCGTTTACATCCCGTGTGCACCCCTCTGTGGTTCCCCGTGTACCACAGTTCGTCAAGGATCCACAATCCGTGTATCACATTCGTCCATTTGTAACAACTCCAAGTCCAAAAGGGCAACTAGGGCTAGCAAGAGGCGAATAGAGGCAAGTCTCACCATAGGAGAAAATGTCTCATCATAGTCTATACCCTAAATTTGGGTAAAACCTTTCGCCACTAATCGGGCCTTGAACTTATCAATGACCCATCCGCTTTACGTTTGACTTTGAAAACCCATTTGTTCCCAATTGACTTACGTTTAGACGGAAGGTCAACAAGTTCCCAGACAATAGAGTACATCTCGTGATCCATGAGAACTAACTCTCTTCTGTTATATATCTTGAGGGTTGAGGATTAACCTCAAGATTTGAACAAGTGGATTTTCAAGTGGATTTTCACTAATAGGCAAATTCCCATCTTCTTGAACTATAGGACTATTCCCATCATTCATACCACTAGACGGGATTTCGCCATCTCTAGTGACATCGAGTGTTTCTAAATTCCCTTTCTTCACCTAGATATGGTTGTTGTAACTCATACAATTCGAGATCTTTCTTAATTTCACCAATACTTGGGAACTCATCCTCAAGAAAAAATACATTACGAGAATCAATCTCAGACATGCCACCATTATGGTGCTCACCATAAATCACATATCCTTTCGAATGCTCAGGATATCTAATGAACACCATTTTAGATGCTCTTGGACCAAGCTTGCCATGTTTATGGTTCGGGTTATGCACATAGCCCGCCGATCCCCACGGACGTTGATAGGCTATGTCGCACACCAAATCAAATATAAAATTTCCTAGAGACAAATTAATGTAGTACGAGGGGTCGAACACAAGAAGACGGGAACTGCGCTATGAAATGCTATGAATTGACTACCATCAAGGTCGGTTTAATGGTTGGTTTGGTTTGATGTTTAGCTAAAAATGATGTAAATTAAATAATATTAAAACAGTCTAGGGGAGTCGGGTTACTCATGCAAATACGTAAATGTAAATGCTCATGTTAAACATAGGAATTCTTAATATTGTTAATTGCTTAGGCTAAAAACACCCATCTCTCGACATTAGTTTCAAACTTAGGTCGGGTCCTAGAGAACTTTCATTACGACTAGGTCGTCCTACTACACATGCTTAGTCTAATCCAAATCCGTGCCTCTTGACTTATATAATGAATTAACAAATTTAATCAATGTAATTGGCCAAATAACAAAGACTAACAAAACAATACAAGCATGTGATAGAAATAATTTATTAATATTAATTCATCCTTATTTTAACATTTACAACTTACTAATTGTGCATGACTTCCTCAATCCCTAGACAAATGAAGCTACTCACTCATGTTGATAATTAAACTAATAAAATTCGGTATAATAAGCATGATGAATATAAAATTATAAAAGTAAACAACTTGTTAATAGAATGTGTTACACTAAGTGTTGGAATGAAATTACTGCTAACAATTCTAATGTAAATAGCCATGAAATCTTGATTAACTAGTGATACGATTAACTAAATGACTTGTAAGGTGAATGACGAAAGTGAATAGTAACATAAAACTAGAATTAGAATTACCGCAATCGAGAAGTATAACTCCAAATGGAAGAACAAATAACCCAAATAGCTTGAAGGAAAAGATTGAATTATAACTTGAAATGTAACCAACAATTGTTTGTGAACTAAAGAAAGCTTAACAAGACAATAATTCTTGAACTCAAAACTTATGCTAAATTATGAAGAGAATTTTATGAAAAATGTGTAAAGGTAATGTAGAAAAATGATGAGAAAAGATGTCTCCAAGTGTCGAAGTCCCTCTCCTTTATATAGGGGGAGGGCTTGAAACGTAAACCATTTACAACACCCCAACCCCGATCGGGGAATGGGAACCCCGATCAGGGTTTCACTAATCCCGGAACATTTGCTTAATGACTCAATTAAATGCTTGAGGAATCCTATGGTACGCCTTTAAGCTCCTTAATTCTCCGGTTAATTGCATAGTTTGACATCGTAAGAGCATCCAAAGAGCATTCCTATGTTGAGTTTGTGGACTCCTTAAGTTGGGCTTCATTTTGGTTTCTCATTTGCACATCAACTCATTTCACAAATCTTCATGCTTTGGGCTTGTCATTTTTCATACTATCCTTCCATGGTCCATCTTGCTTCCATTTTAGCTTAGTGAACTTTGATATTTGCTAGTGTGCTAGGAAAAAGCCTGTTAATGCTTAGATTCCTACAAAATGTAACAAACACAAGCAATACACCTCGAACACGTAATTAGCTCACAAATATACTAAACAAAGTATTATAATCATGTAAAATCGAGCTAAATTAGGGGGTAAAATCATTTAAAAACTAGACATATCAGACGTAAATGATCCAAAGAGGGCTTTCTCTCATACCACAAATCATATGGTGTGAGGGGTACACTTTTACTTGCCACACGATTGAGAATGTAAGTTGTCGTAAGCAACGCATCTCCCTTATAACTAATTGGTAAGTTGGCTTGAGCCATCGTTGACCTAACCATGTCAAGTAAGGTACGATTCCTTCTCTCCGCAGCACCATTTTGTTGTGGAGTCTGAGGGATCGTAAGTTGTCTACGTATACCCTTTTCCTCACAATACCCTTTTCCTCACAATACCCTTTGAACATATCAGAAAGGTATTCCCGACCACGATCAGTTCGAAGAGTCTTAATTTTTCGATCCAATTGGTTCTCAACTTCCGCTACAAAAAGCTTGAACGTATCAAGTGCTTCATAACGACGAGATAACAAATACACATAACCAAAACGTGTATAGTCATCATTGAAAGTGAGTAAATATATAGCACCATGACGATCCCTTACATTAAAGGCCCACAAATGTCAGAATGGATTAGGTCTAAAGGACATAAAGCTCTTGAAGCCTTACTAAAAGGATTCTTGCTTGCTTTACCAGCTAGACAAGGCTCATATATGGGCAACTTAATTAACCCTAGTAAGCCGGTCTAAAAGACCATCTTTAGCTAGTGTGTTCATTATTTCTTGGCCAATATGACCAAGTGTAGCATGTCATTTAACAGAATAAGAATCAACATCATAATGAGAAACAAAAGCATAAGATGAATTATCATAAAAATCATCCAAGTCAAGTACAAAGAAACCATTTTTCAAAATACCACAGCTAAACAAATCGGCATGATACAAAATATCCAACCTATTGTCTTTAAAATTGAAAACAAAACCTAACTTCAATAAACTAATTACTGAAACTAAGAAACATCGCACCCCAGGTGCATAGAGGGCATCATGTAGAAGCATTATATTGCCTCCACGAAGCTTTATTTGATAGGTTTCAGTTCCAAGGACATCTTCCTCACTACCATTCTCAAGCATGACGGTTTGTGAACCCACGAAAAAACAATGATAGTCCACAAAACCATCACGATCGCGAACTGTGTGCTTGCCCGCCCCCGTATCTCTAATCCAATTAGGAAGAGAATTAGCAATTAATGCATGGGAACATACAAACAAATCATGATCATTAGAGGAGAAAAGTACCCTCTTTTGCTCAGGACAATTTTGAGCAAAGTGACCTTTCTTCTCACAGTTATAGCACTTCGCATGCGCTAAATTGATCCTTTTAGGCTCTTTTGCCTTTTGGTTGCTTTTGAACTCCATCTTGTGGTCTATTTGGCTTTGTAGGGCGTCTCCCTTTCTGCCCCCTCTTACTCTTGTTGTTCTTAAATTTATTATGAACAACAAGTGCAGCAACATGAGTAGGTGGTTTGAGCGCCTTTTGACGCTCCACCTCAATTTCCACATTTTTTGCAAGTTCAGTGAAAGTCTTGATATTTTCACTGTGAGACATGAGGAGCTTAAAATTCTTCCACTCCTCATTATCAGAGGGGAGAGAGCGAAGCACATTCACCACTTGCTCCTCTTCGAGCACATCTCGCCCAACAGCTTTCAGATCACGTATCACGGCACTCGTGATACGTAAGTGTTCAGTCACATTATGTTTAGGATCAATCGAATAATCCATCCACTTCAGGTTCAAAGCACGGAGCCTTATAGCTGAAGTTTGACCAAACGTGATCTTAAGCTTATCCCACATGTCCTTAGCAGTAGGACACTTTTCAAACTCACCAATCAAATAACTGTGCATGCAAAACAACATAGTAAAACGTGCGGAAATATCCTTTTTTAACCACTCATCATAGAGTTTCAATCAATATATATATATATAAAAGAGGCTTTTTTCGAGCAATTTTATTGGTCAACATCATCTTTTTTAATTTTTGTAAAGTATATTTTAAGATCTTCCAAGATTACGAAAAAGATACTATGTAATATTTTTAAAATCACAACTATTATTTACGTAAGAAAAAACTGATTATCAATCTGACAAAAAAAATATATTGCAAAACATTTCGAAACTTATATATTTGGATTCTTAACGAAAAATGCTTTCATTAGAGTATAAATTTTGTATTTTTTACTACCATATCATTTATAAGATCATATAACTATAACCTAAGTATATGAAAATTAAATAAATGACTTTTAAAATATTTTTTATTATTCTAATATTAGTAGAATGGTTTAGTAGTATTCAAGAAATAATTAATTTATAGAAAAATATGATGTAGTACTTAGTATGTTATTTGACCCACATTGAAAAATCATGTAGGTGTGGTGAATATACTACATATAAAAAGTAGAATTATCCCACATCGAAAATTTACCTTAAGATATGGCGATCCTATGATTATAAATAGGAGTCATAATTGGAACTTATGTATCCACCCAAAATCTTTTGAGTCTCTTAAGTATTGTCTTAGAGATCTCTTACAAGTTTGTATTATTATCTTTACAATAGTGAAATTTACATCATAAAAAATTAATTTAGGAAAATTTCATAAATAATACTTTGGATATAAAAAATTAAGTGGATAATCTTTTAATTATTAAGATGGTGTACTACTTAATATATTATTTTCCTCACATTGAAAAATAATGTAGATGTGGTAAACATATTACGTATAAATTGTAGAATTATCCGATATCGGAAAAATAACATAAAGTGGCTAATCCTATGATTATAAATAGGTGTCGTCCTTAAACCTTAGGTATTAACCCAATTTTTTTTTAATCTCTTAAAATTTGTCTTAGAAATCTCTTAAAAGTTTGTAGATGCGGTGAATATACTATGTATAAATAGTAAAATTGTCGCACATCGTAAAATTAACATAAGGTGGATGATCGTATAATTATATATAGGAATCATCCTTTGACATTATATATCAACGTAAAATCTCCTATAATTATATATAGGAATCATCCTTTGACCTTATATATTAAAGTGAAATCTTTTAAGTCTCTTAAGTATTATCTTAGAGATCTCTTAAAAGTTTGTGTATTATTATCTCCACAATTGTTAAATTTACATTATCAAAAATTAATTTAGAAAAGTATTATTAAAAAAAAGTAAGTATCATAACAAAAATTATGAAGATAATATAGTTACATTCGTGGTAAAAAACTCAAAAGTATAGAAACTCATACTATTTATTTGCATATACTTGGTGTAATTTTTAGCATATATATTATTTGTCCCACATTGAATTATAATGTAGGTATGGTGAATATATTACTTATAAATAGTATAATTATTATCATAAGGTGGGTGATCTTATGATTACAAATAGGAATCATATATGGAAATAAAGTTTCAACCCAAAATCTTTTGAGTGTCTTCCATATTGTCTTAAAGAGCTCTTAAAAATTTGTATTATAATCTAAACTATAGTTAAATTTACATCATTAAAAATTAATTTAGAAAAGTATCATAAATAAATTTTGATGATAAATTATTTAATGTGTTATTTGAAAAACAATGTATGTATGGTGACCGGTGAATATATACTATGTATAAATAGTAAAATTGTCCGACATTGAAAAATTATCATAAGGTGGAGTGATCATAAATATGATCATCTTTTTTTTATTGTTAATAAAAGACTTTTAAAATATAATAAGTGACCTTTAAAATATTTTTTTATTATTCTATCTAATATAGAAAAAGATGGTGTATTACTTAGTTTTTTATTAGTCCCACATTGAAGAATTATGTATGTATGGCGAATATATTACATATAAACAGTAAATTGTCCCACATCAAAAAATTACTATAACATATGATCGATGATTCTATGATTATAAATAGTAGTCATCCTTGAACTTAGGTATAAACCCACATTTTTTTAAGTCTCTTAAGTATTGTGTGGAAGAGTTCTAAAAAATTTGTATTATAATCGTCACAATAGTGAAATTTACATTATTAAAAATTAATTTTGAAAACTATCATAAATAATAATTTTGATGATAAACTACTTAATGTGTTATTTGTCCTACATTGAAATATAATACAAGTATGGTAAATATGCTACGTATAAATGGTATAATTGTCTCACATCGTAAAATTATCATAAGGTGAGGTGATCCTATAATTATAAAAAGGAGTCATCATTAGAACTTAGATATCAACCCAAATCTTTTGAGTCTCTTAGATATTGTCTTAGAGAGCTCTTAAAAGTTTTTCTCCACATTAGTGAAACCTACATCATTAAAAATGAATTTAGGAAGGTATCATAAAAAAATAAAGTGAATAATCTTTTATTTATCTCAATATACAATTCTTATATCATATTCAAGTGATGTTTATAATTTCAATTTCACAAAAAAAAATATTGTGAAAATGAGTCATCTTTCAAAGTTAGATATTCACCCAAAATCTTTTGAATCTCTTAAGTATTATCTTACAGAACTCTTAAAAGTTTGTATTATTATCCCCGCCTTAATAAAATTTACATCATCAAAATTAATTTAGGAAAATATCATAAATAAAAATTTAAGAAAACATCATAAATAAAAATTTATTGGTGTACAACTAAATATGTTATTTGTCCCACAATGAAAAATAATGTAAGTGTGGTGAATATACTATGTATAAATAGAGGAATTCTCTCACATCGGAGAAATATCATAAGCTGGAGTGATCATGCGATTATACATAAGAGTCGTCCTTGGACTTAGATATCAATACAAAATCGTTTAAGTCTCTCAAATATTGTTTTAGAGAGCTCTTATAATTTTGTATTAATTATGAAAATAATCTAATTATAAGATTCGTAGTAAAAAATGTTATCATTATAGTATAAAATCTCATATTATTTGCACATACTTGGTGTAATTCTTAGTATGTTATATATCTCACCTTGAAAAATAATGTAAGTGTGGTGAATATACTAATACCTATAAATAGTAGAATTGCCCCATATCGGACAATTACCATAAGGTAGGGTGATCAACCCAAAATCTTTTAATTCTCTTAAGCATTGTCTTAGAGAGCTTAATTCTTAGGTACCTTTGATCATTTTTCGAGTCATATAGATCAAATATAACTTGATTCCTGGTAAGGCTGGTAAAATATGTTTAAAATAAAAGTTGAATCAACATATTAATATTATTTTCTTAAAAATTACGGAGTATATTTTATTATAGTCTTGAAATTTCAAAAGTTTATTTTTACAAGTTAATTGTTATAGGAAAATTATGAAAATGACATTAACGTAGATCCGTGCATCGCACGGGCATGAAATCTAGTTTTTCATTATACTTAGCCATATCATTTCTCCTGAGGCTTGGCCACAATAGTTGTCAAAGTTTCAAGTATCTCACGTTCATTAAGAAGATACTGAATCTTCCTACGCCAGATGTCATATTTTGTACCATCTAACTTTTCACCCGTGGACAAATCACCAATCATATTTTTAGCCATCTACAAGTATATATTAGCATAATGGACATAAGACACGGTCGGAAAAATTAAATTACCCTAAAATTTTATCATTCATATCACATGTTCGAAAATTTCGCCAAGCTCATAATCATCACACAATAACATAAATACTAAAACTCTTTAAAATTTAATCTTTCCTTATAACATTATTATGAAACGAAATCGTATAATAATAAAAATTAAGCTAAACAAATTAGCATTATACAAAGATATTAATAACTATATGTAAAACAAATTACATAATTAATCTAAAATAGTGTAGTATTGGAAACACATATCAAACATAATGTAATAAATTTGTACAAAACAAATTCGTACATAATTTAACTACACTAAGAATATGGTACTGAATATTATACCACAAAAGTTAAAAAAAAAAAAAACAGGAGCAGAAAAAACGTAACACAATACCAAGTATAAGGCACAATAATGGAGCTATTACCAATTCCAATGTAGCATATTCACATGGCATGGAGATTAAAAAATAAACAAAACAAATCCCCTTTAAAACATTTAGTCTCTCAGACTACCATTACCATTACACATTATCCCAAAAAAAAAAGAAAAAAAAAACAAAAGTAAAATTTTTATAAAGAAAATCCTACATAAAACGGATCTTCATCCCTTCATCTTCTTCTATCAATTTTCCTAAAAAATTGTACTCATCCATTTTTATTTTTTATAAATTTCTAAACAAGAAAAATTGTCTCTGACCCAAAAGAAATCCACCATTATTTCTTCACAAAAAAATGGTTAAACGGTAACCCAACACCACCTCCAGTGAGGTGATAACCACCATCACATAGATCGGTGATAGTTCAGTCGGGAACGAATTGCGCCCCATACGCGCAGGTTTTGACGGCGCATTATTCTCATGTTAAGGCGACATACGCCAGAACCGACAGTGAAACAGAGGTCCGAAAAAGCGTTTGTCGGCGACATACGCTGGGATAAAATTGAAGGAGAAGACCGATACATGGTTCGAGACAAGATCTAAATTACTTGTAAAAAAATGAAGCAGTAATATAATGCAAGTTTATATTACTTTCCAAATAGAAACGATTGTCCAATTCGCATTTTATTTTACACAAAAAAAAATAGTTAGACAACAAAAAAAAACAGAATATATTATGTTATACTCCGTATGAAAAATGGGGAAAACACGCTGGAATTTAAAACGGGACAGAAACCGAACACAACCGGGTTTGATACCACTGTTGGAAACACGTGCCTCAATAGCGGAATGGTACGGAAGATCGACGTGCCGACGTTCTGTCCACGAAACCCAAAACCGATGGCTACTAGAGTCACCGGAGGTAGCTCACACCCCAAATTCCAAAACCTCAAATAATGGTGACTTTGTTGTGATTATATGTTACTGTTTTGTGTAGTTGTGATGTGTGTATAATTCACACAGAATTATCTCTATTTATTGGAACCAAAATAGAAGTTACAAGAAGGTGAATAATGGGAAAATAACAAAAAGGCTATCCATACACAATGTGTATGGGAAACCCATACACAACCAATAGGAAGGTGACACGTGTCAAACTTGAGTTAACTTATGATGGTTAATTTAGGGGTAGGTTAGTCATTTAACATCTATAGTTACTTTAATCACTATCTCTAGTCAACTCTAATTATGGAATACTTGTATTTCATGTTATATTGATGGATTTTTTTTTTTCATTTTGCTCATACATTTCGTTTTAGGGTATTATTATATTTTTTTTATTTTTTTTTCATTTCGTTTATTAATCATTGAAACAAACTCGCCTTGTATTTATATTGTCAAACAAATCATTCTGATAACTATTTTTAAATTTCGTTTATTAAATTTCATGTTTTTCATATCCCGAAATATAATCAAAGTTTAATTATTTATATTTGTTCATATTTTTTTTAATTTCGTTTTATCAAATTTCGGGTTTTTGGTATTGTTACGATTATTATTATTAATCAAACTTTCATTTAAATCGTTTAACCCTAATTCTGTTCGATTAATCCAAAACATAGTTCGATTATATTAATCAAATCGATGAAACCTAAAAATCTAATTCGATTATAGTAATCAAATCCTTCGAGTAATTGATATAATTAAGTAAATAATTATAATATTCTTTACATATTTAGGATTATACGTTTGTATATAAATTATTGTTACCATGATCTTAGGAAAGAATTTTTTAGGATATATTTTCCGATTATAAAAATTGATTATGTTTTTATTCATGATGATTCCTAAATAGGAGTCACTACTTGTTAACAAAAATGAAAAGAAATTTATTAACAATTAAATTCCGAAAAAATCAATATATATACTATACAAAAATAAAACAAAATTTATTAAAAATAAAATTCTGAAAAAATCAATATACTATACAAAAATAAAACGAAATCCATGATGCTTCCTAAATTATAGCCTTAATAGGAGGCACTATTTGTTTCCTTAATGGAGTGGTGGGTCATTTGAATTTTAAATTTAAGGTTGACGTAAAAATTGATAAAATCACTCATAATTTGAAAATATTAACTTTAACTTAATTTGAATTATTTCAAATTTTTAATAACGGTTAGTCTATTAAATTTGATTTTTCCATTAGTTGAAGTGAAATTGAAACTTAAAATCATAACATTGATGATTTGAGGTATTGAAACTTGATTTTATTCGAATTATATTTAACATATGAGCTTTGTCGTTTGAGATTTACACCATTATCGCCAAACTAGATATTTTGAATATAACCATTGGCGTTGATTCGGGGTTTAGGGTTTGAATATAGGTTTAGATATCGGGGGTTAGTTTATTTAGGGTTTAGTATTTAGGGTTTAGGGTTTAAGTTTTAGGTTTAGGGGTTAGTAACTTATGTAAATGGATACTTAGTTATATCGAATCATAGCTTAAACCCAGCTTATTATCTAAATGGATACATAGTTATATCGGACCATAGCTTAAACCCGGCCTATTATGTAAATGGATACATAGTTATATCAGATCATAGCTTAAACCCGGCTTATTATGTAAATGGATATATAGTTGTATCCGATCATAGCTTAAACCCTGCTTATTATGTAAATGGATACATAGTTATATCCGATCATAGCTTAAACTCGGCTTATTATGTAAATGGATACTTAGTTATCTCCGATCATAGCTTAAACCCGACTTATTATCTAAATGGATACAAAGTTATATCCGATCAAAGATTAAACCCGGCTTATTGTCTAAATGGATACATAGTTATATCCGATCATAGCTTAAACCCGACTTATTATCTAAATGGATACATAGTTATATCCGATCAAAGATTAAACCCGACTTATTATCTAAATGGACACATAGTTATATCCGATCGGAGATTAAACCCGGCTTATTATCTAAATGGATACATAGTTATATCCGATCATAGCTTAAACCCAGCTTATTATCCAAATGGATACATAGTTATATCCGATCGGAGATTAAACCTGGCTTATTATCTAAATGGATACATAGTTATATCCGATCATAGCTTAAACCCGGCTTATTATCTAAATGGATACATAGTTATATCCGATCGGAGATTAAACCCGGCTTATTATCTAAATGGATACATAGTTATATCCGATCATAGCTTAAACTCGGCTTATTATCTAAATGGATACATAGTTATATCCGATCGGAGATTAAACCCGGCTTATTATCTAAATGGATACATAGTTATATCCGATCATAGCTTAAACCCGGCTTATTATCTAAATCGATACATAGTTATATCCGATCGGAGATTAAACCCGGCTTATTATCTAAATGGATACATAGTTATATCCGATCATAGCTTAAACCCGACTTATTATCTAAATGGATACATAGTTATATCCGATCACAGCTTAAACCCGGCTTATTATCTAAATGGATACATAGTTATATCCGATCATAGCTTAAACCAAATTACACTAAAGTTAAGTATACTAGAATTATAATCAATTTATTAAAAAAAAAAAACTAAACTCAATTACACTAGAATTATAGTCCATTTTATAGAAAACCCTAGAAGATCAAGTTAGGCAAGCCTAACTTACTGAAGAAAAAAATCAATTACACTAGAATTTTAGATTTATAGTCAATTTAATTTTAAAAAAACTAAAGTTAAGTACACTAGAATTATAGTCAATTTATTAAAAAAAAACTAAACTTTTATAAAACCTCTTCACTTCCTTACCCTAATTTATCAAGTTAGGCAAGCCTAACTTATTAAAATAAAAAATAAAAAAAATCAACCACTATAAAAGCAATCACACGGCCCACTTACCCTATCATTTCATAAAACCTCTTCACTTTCCTTACCCTAATTTTTAACTTCTACTCTTTTCTTCCAAAAAAAATAACCCCTTCATCTCCTTCCTACTATCAATGGCGAACCAAGTTGAAGATGGAGGCATTGATTGGTCCATTTTCGAGCGTCCAAAAAGGGTATAGTCATTCAATTGACTACAATCGTTTATTGTTACTATTTTTGACATGCAAACAAATTCAATTTTCAGTCAATTCAGTCATCATTGACATGCAAACAACATCAATTTCAGTCAATCTCACACACAACCAGTAACATCAATATTGTTACAATTTTTATTAATTCGTTTTTCACAGTATTTTTTTAAAAATCTTATATTATTTGTTAGTACTTTACACATAAAAAAAATACAAGACGAGTATTTTATTGACGATATTATTGACGAAATTGACCATATTTGAAGATATTATTGACGAAATTGACCCTATTTGAATCTGAACAAGATTTATATATTAATTAAAAAAACGAAATTGACCATAAAATTATGAGGATACCTAAATTATAGCCTTGATTGGTTTTTCATTATTGATGATTCCTAAAAATAATTAAGACCACTTTTTATTAATTCGTATAATATATAATTACGAGTATTTCACGTAGTAACCTTCCTATAATATATAATTTCACATAAAAATAATTAAACAAGATATTATTTGTTAGTACTTTACACATAAAATAAACAAAATACAAGACGAGTATTTTATTGACGATATATAATCCCCTATATGAAGATATTATTGACGAAATATAATCCCCTAATTGAAGATATTATTGACGAAATTGACCATATTTGAATCTGAACAAGATTTATTAACTTAAAAAACGAAAATTATAATTTAGTGATAATTATGATGATTCCTAAATTATAGCCTTGATTGGAGCCAGTAATTAGTTTCCATAATGGAGTAGTGGGTGCCAATTTAAATTTTAAAAATCAACAATTGACTTAAACACATCATTTTAAATAAGGCAGTTGAAATTTAAAAAATTAACAACTTTCTTATAAACAAGGTAACAATTTTTGTAAATAAAAAAACATATTTGGAAATATTATGTGTGTAATTTTAAAACAAGATTTTTTTTAAACACGGTTTAATTTATCATTTATCAATATGAACATTTCAAACACAATATAAATTAATTATTATAATTGTAAACATTAATTTCGGTGTTTTTATAAAGGATTAAATCGAAATTGAAACATTTCCAAAAAAAATGAAAACCAATGAAATTATAAAACTATTTTATTTTAAAGAACGAAAGTAATAACATAATTATACTATATCGTATGATTATTTAAAAAAGAAGAATCACAATTTTAATTTTTTGTATTACGGTTAAATTTATCGAATTAAACTAGTGTCACTCGATTTGATTAATATAATCGAATTAGGTTATGAGGGTTCATCAATTTGATTAATATAATCGTATAATTATCTAAGTTTGATGAATAAAAGATGTTAAATGAATAAAAGAATTTAATTAATTTAGGGTTAAACGATTAAGTTTGATGAATTAAATTAGGGTTAAAGGATGTTAAATGAATAAAAGAATTTAATTAATTTAAGGTTAAACGATTTTAGTCTAAGTTTGATGAATAAAAGAAATAAAAATAATAATAGTAATGCCATAAACCGAAATATGTGTGAAGAAATAAAAAATAAAATAAAAAACTAATCGTCATAATAAATAAAATTGGGCTTGGAAATATATAAAATTGGGATTTGAATAAAATTCTACCATAATTAGAGTTGACTAGAGATAGTGATTAAGTTAACTATAAATGTTAAATGACTAACCTACCCCTAAATTAACTACCATAGGTTAACTCAAGTTTGCCACATGTCACATTCCTATTAGTTGTGTATGGAAAATGTCATACACATTGTGTATGTGTAGCACCTTCCGGAAAATAATGACTATTAAAACTGATTTAATGGGTCAATACAATGGTTGTGATAGTGTATTAACTTCCACTATTGGCAGTACCATATCTTTATGTTTGTTTGTTTCTGAAAACCTACGCATAGTGCCAAATTTTAGCTCAACAATGAAATACATAAACATACCTTTGTTATATTTTGTTGGCTCGCTCTTTTTCCTGATGTCGAGGCTTGTTTTAATAGAAGCTGCTAGATGATGTACAGTTGTGCGTTAAACACTAGACATTACATTCTACAGTAAACACATTATTACCCTTATGACCCGCGCATGACCGAGTAAATAAAAAATACTTTATAGAGAAAGGATTGTCAAATTATATTCCGATCGACACATACTATAAATAAACAACAACTCACGATTGTATGTGTCTATGGGCAAGAAGATTTGACCTATTCATATTGGATATTGAGTCATTATATGTTTAATTGATGGCGTGCATGATCTTTAGGTTATAACTTGATTAGAACTTTAGAACTAAAATATAGGGTGTCTGTGTACAATCTTTTGTTTATTTTGTTATTACCTCAATCGCAACTTATCATGTCCATGTGGGATTAATGCGTGATCAACCTATGTAATATTCACAATTAACTTCACTATATTGTATGATTCATGTCAAATGTGTGATGTTTGATTTATCAAAAGTAATATATGTTTTAGCAACACCCCAAGTAGAAGTAGTAATACCCCAAGAACATCCAATAACACAACATATATACATCACTTGTGCACATGAATTGACAACTTGATCATTTTCGTACTCAAATATTTGCTCCCTCCTATTCCATCTATTCTTTCCTATTTCCTTATTTGTCTATTCAAGTTTTCTTCCCTATTTCCCTTTTTGGATTGCTTTGTGTGGTACATATTGAATTGCGTGTAGGGTTGTGTATTTGTGTGGCCTAAATTGATTTTCTAATTCCTTGTGCAAAAAGCAAAGGGGAATAATACATAGAATAGGAGGAAGTATATTGTTATACATGTAGTAGGCCATGACGGTCATACTCAAATACCACCAAGTAGTTGATCTGATTGTTTTAGTTTGAATTTGTGATATGGATTGATGTTTGTCTCTCTGTTTATTTTTTGGGTTGTGATTTGCCATTATACCATTTGTTTTATCATGCATATAGTGAAAATTAGGGTGTTAATTTGTTATGAATTGTTGTGTATAAGGTGAGAGTTTCTAGGTGTTTCTAGGTGTTTCATTTTGGACCATTTTTCTCTATTTTGTTGTTTTTTATCATAACATTGTTGAGTTTATTGTTTCTTGTGTTATAGGTCACACAATAATTGGTGCCTAACGTCTGAAAGTGGTGAGCATTAGCTGAGTTTTTGTCTGCTTTTAATGAGTTGTTTTTATGTTTTATTGAAACTTATTTCTTGCCTCAGATTGAAGTTGGCCCTACTCGGTTGAATGTTCTATAATTGCATTTCTCACAATCTTAAAATCTTTCACATCCTGATAGCCAGCTGGTACCATAACATTTTCACCATTGTCAGATTTCCAACTAATACCTCATCTTTGTACCATGTGTGTCATTGCACCTCAACTCAATAAAAAAAAGGTTTTATAAGTTGTATATGTGCTCGTGTAAGAAAACGGGGAATTAACAATAAAACACTATGCCGAATCAACTTATAATTTCTTAATAGAACAATTCGACTCTTATATATGTGACTTGGTTGTACCGAATTTCTTACTGAGAAAAGACGGTGTCCCTCTGAAATTGACACTAAATCGTAGATATAACTTAGAAGTTTTGTCTGAAGTTTGTACTTTTGTTCAAGATGTTGTTGACCTTTTTTCTTGTGTGTTTAATCTTCTCACCCCTCATCTAGTTATATAGATAGGGAAACATAGAAATAGGAAGTTAATTTCTGAAGAGTTACCTTTGTCATTATCGTTCGAACCGAAACATACCGCAAACTCGGAAATAATTTCATAAGCGTACACTCCATACTGCCCAAACTTATAATATTAGAAATATTTTGCCCATACATGTATGAACCAAATCCGAAAACGCAGAAATGAAACCGGTAATAAAACTTTAATTACCAACAACCCGTATATTGAGGTGTTATCGAGTCACTCTACAGAGACCAATTCTGAGTTAAATCTCAAATTGAGTTGTTAATATTCCTTCACTTTTACTTTGATTCAACTCCTTTATTTACCATTTCTTAGACATCGTCTTTGTCAGGTCTTTGGTCCTTTGTCTTTGCACCAATTATGAGTTCCTTGATGGACAATTTCCTTAATGGATAAGTTATCCCATATAAGATTGTTCAGATTTTGTTGCATGCCTGCCAAAGTGGTAACTTTGACTTGGCTAATAATGAAGTTCATAATGTTATCTCTGAAGGTTAGCTAGTGTCTGAGATGATTTCACTCGTCCATACATTTTAATTAAACTCTTCTTTACCTGTCTGATACTAGACCACTTTTAACTTCTCACTGTGACTTTGCAGTTATTTGGTTTTATTGTGGGCACTGAAGATGTGTCAGATGAGCAGAAGACTAGGGTTTTCAAAAAGATGGGTGAAGCAGACACGGTAAAATATTTATGCTTGTCTAATGTTATGGTAGGTTGGGTTTGATGTTTAGAGGTTAATGCAATTTTGCAAAGCTTAGTTTATAGAAAATTTACGCTTGTTATTAAGGTAAGTTTTGTTTTTTACTTAATTTGATTTTCTTCCTATATGTTAACGGTTGGGGTGGGTTGTTAATTTGTTAATTAAATTAAATAAGTTAGGATTTAGTTTTTGGGTTTAAATTGGTTGCATGCAATAACTTAAGGATTTTTAGGTTTATAATGATTGCATGCAATAATTTAGGACTCAAATGAGTAGGCTTTATTATTCCAATTTCAAATTCTGGGTAATTTGGGTTTTATTTTTAATTGTGGGTTGGTATATATCTTTAGTTTTTTTATGTTTTATTGTGGTTCCTAGGTTTGTTTGAAGTTGGCATTCACTTAATTTATGCGTTGTTGTGTTTTTTATTTTGCAGAGTTAACGTAGTTGCTTCCTCTGTTTTTCTCCATAAAACTATATTCCCAGACATACATGACAATAAAGATGTGAATTTATCAGGTATAAAGCCATATTATTGGCACGAATTACAATGGCTCGTTTTTATCTTGATTTTTGTTCGATTTGTGATACTGCTCAATTGATTAGCCATGTACGCTGCGATACAACCTTCACTCGTAGAAATTATACATAATGGTTAGTTAGAGATTGTTCAATGTTCACTACTGTAAACTTATTATTCTTTCTTCCATTTAATTGTTGCATCTTTACAAAATCATATGGGTTATATGTTTACAAACTTTAAGACGTCACTTGACTTGTCTTGTAGTCGTGGGAGCCTGAAATAAAAGATAGGTATTGTAATGTATTACGTTGGGTATTTCATAACTTCTTATGAAGATGTACATGTAACACCCCCACTTCCCAATGAGCATTTAGAAAGACCTTCCTTAGCAAATAAGGGCTCTATCATCTCGGTTGCCCGAGAAAGTGTATATCAAATAAACAATAACGAAACATACTTATTATATAAAAATCATACGTAGTCTTTATTACAACAATTCGAATCATAACTTAATACAACAGACTCGTCTCATGATACTAGACTCAGCACAAGTAAGCATGGGTTATGACTCGTCGCATCCCAGCTATCCCCAACTCAATACGAACACAACCTGTTGAACAATCTACTCCCCATCTCCCAATGGATCATCATATTTTACAACAAAGGGTCAGTACAAATGCAAGTAAATCAACGGATACAGATCAAACACCATCGCCAAGCAACCAACCGCCAACAATGCCATCAAACACCAGTAACTGAGCTACCACCGCAGCGGTAACCCCTGCCAGCGTCAGACTGTATATCTGACCGTTGTTCCACCTATTGATGCCAAACCACATCACTGGACATCGAAATTCCCTCTCACCGCAACGAAATTCCCGGAACATTATTGTGCACATCCTCCTCGTGGTGGGAGAGCCACGAAAGGCGAACTCGAGGTGTGGTCCGTCTCCCGGCGAACCACCAAAATAGTAACCAAGAAACCACACAACTCCATCACCAATATCTTCACCATCATCAACAACAATCACACATCACCAACATCAACAATAATCATGATACATCATCAACCACAATAATAATCAAGCCAACACAATCAACAATCTTATTAACATTGATCAACATACAAAAGTACCGAGTAGGGAAACCCTACCTTTAGCGTTCCTGCGCACAGCCACCATCCGACGCACACATATACACACGTATAAGCAATACAATTCCTCCATCCGAACCTACAAGCAATAGTACGATATCTATTATCACAACTATGGTTATTAGTAGTGTCAATAACAACTGTGAGGGTGATACTTACTTGATTAGACTGGCCATCCTCTATGATAAGACGGGCTCGCCTGCCGTTATGCTCCCATGGCGGTTCCCCAGGTGCTAGTCTCATTGGGTGGTAAGGTTTGAGAGATATGGGAAGTTAGGTTTAGGTTTAGAGGGAAGGAGAAAGAGGTTAGAAAAATAAATGATTAACGTCGCAACGTCCCGATATTTATTTAACGCGATCTGAATCCGTCACACTCGGTCGAGTAAAAAGGGCACTCGGTCGAGTGTCATCAGCACTCGACCGAGTACGGCCTACTAGGTCGAGTACTCTCTGCTGAAGAGTACGGAGTCTACAAATATAGTTCTGTGGACAACTCTACGAGGTCAAGAGTTGGTCAACGTCCCTAAAAGGCCGGGTATTACAATGCATCTTGAAGCTATTTCTGTCTGTGTTACTGCAGTTTTAATTGATGACGTTAGTTTGGCTTTAATTATGTTTATCATCGTTGTTGTACATCTGATTTGTGCTCCTTATATGCCATCAATACTTTGGAGTTATCAACTGCATCAACATAATTGTTTTTCGTCCTGTATAACATTTATTTATCATTGTTAAATGCTTTGCATACTTTCTGCGTGTTTTGGTCTTCAACATCTCATGATTGTACGGTTGTTCTCCTCGGATCTTTGAACCTTTTTTATTTTGGTGTGAGTGATAAGTGTTTGGAGGGTGAAATTTTACTCTTAGAGGTCATATATATCTAACATATCAGCAAATAGTTGATCTTACACTAGATTGAATTGTATCAGGCTCTATTACTTAATGTGATATATATGGAATATATAACGTTTGATTTTATCTTGTTGAGATTTATGTGTTAGACACTTAATCAAGTATGACTATAAGTCTATAACTATCTTCTTAAAAAGGTGTGTAATATTATGTTTCTTATAGACCAATACTTTTCGTGTTTTAGATGGAGTACTATTTACTAACTACCTTTTACGCCATGTAAACTGAAGGTTTTTATAGACCACAACCCTTTATATTGATACACTAGCAACTTACTTCTCCTAACATTCCACCAAATTAGAATACCGCGCCCGATAGGCCGCGGTGCAACAAATAGTAACATACAAAGATTCAGCTTGATAACTCATCCCAAACCGGTAAGGTCTATATTAATTTTGATCCATGTCTAACCAAAACTAGCATTTGATCATTCTAGATCAAAGGTTATTAGTTTTGGGCCTAAGTTTACATGTAAGTGGATCTAATTTGAATTCTTTAATCCGTTATTAATAAGGTAAGCACAGGTTCATGCAAACATTAGCGAGTGCCGAGTAATACTCTCTCCATTTATAACCAAATATACTATTTTCGTTTACACACTTATCGAGACACAAACTACAAGGCAAGTATATTTAATTTTACATTATACAAAAATCTAAAAATTTGATTATTTTTTTGTTTTTACAAAGGTGAATCAAACAAGATCTCACATGACTATATTTTCTCTTATACATTGCAATTTGCAAGGAGTCATGAAAATTATCTTCATCATAAATAGTGTCAAATAGTGAAGTAGTGCATTTGATTATGAAAGAAGGGAGCAATGATCTTCTCCATTTCTTAAATAAAAAAATGGAGGTCCATTAGTTTTCTATGGTCCGGATTAAGTTTGGGCCCGATCGGATTGTTGTAAATTTACTTGAGAATGAAAAGGTAAATGATTGTGATTGTAATATACAATACTCCGTAGAATAATTGTTGTGAGGGGAAATGGACGAAAAAAAATGGAGAAGATCTTTCCCCTTTTGGAGTAGTATGTAGTGGCAAAATTCTCATGTGGTCTTTTCAAAAGCAATTGTTCTCTCTTGTGACGGTAACAAGCTTGTGACGGACTAAATATGACCATTTTATGATAAAAAGTAATCATCCATAAAATGTTACCAGTTATATGATGGTTACATTTTCCATAAGAATGGTCACATTTGCTCCGTCACAAGCTTGTGACGAAAAATGCCCGTCACAAATGAGAATTTGTGTTTCAAAAGCACAAATTCTCATTTTAAAAGGAAGTATCGTCTTAAGGTTAAGATAAGTCAAATAATGATCCATTTGTATAGATAGGACAAACATCTTGTCATTCCCCAGACATTTTATTTTTGTCTTATCTATACAAGTGAAATAGTACTTAACCCTATTTAACTTAAGACGGATATATCCATCTTAAAAGAGACTTATTATTTTAAAAGATTTCTTACAACTGATTAAAGTAAGAGCGAGTGAGAGAGAGAAGATTTTGGCTGTTTGTTTCTTAAACCGTCACCAGCACGATTTGATATATTGACGCGGTAACCGGTGACCGGTGACCGGTGAGTAGTGAGTAGTAGGTGACAACTGACAAATTTACGCACATACGAGAGTTGCTGAATAGCATGATCACTGGACTCACTGTTGTATTTATGACTCACTGTCGTATTTGGCGGAAGAAAAAAACAAAATATTATGAAAGATATATCAATTCCGTATTCAGCTGAAAATGGGTCTACCAACTTAGCGACAAATATAATCATTTGACAAACAATTAATTATTGCTTAGGAAATATTACTTCTTACATTTGTCATTAAACTAGTCAGTGGTCACATTTGCTTCGTTTTGAAATTGATTAGTCTTCAATGAGACTTACTAAGGCCCTGTTCTTTTCGGCTGAAATGAGCTGAACTGAGTTAATTGGAGGTGAGCTTAATTGAACTAAATTGAATGGAACGGATTTGAAGTGAATGGATTTGAAGTAAGACTTAATTTTGTGAACAAATGAGTTGAATAGTATTGGCTAAATCTAAACTAAACTGTGTTGAATAGAGTCGAGTTTAAATAAAACGAGCTGAAATTAAGCCGAAAAAAACCGCCTAAGACTTCTAAAAAAAATATACTCATCCCTACAAAAATCCCTAATTACATTCTCACACACCCTTCTCATCCCCTCTCTAAAACCAACCTAAAATCAAGCAATGCCCACAAAATCAATCACACTTACTCTACTTTTACTACTCATGATATTGCAAACCCACCTCAATTTCTCAAATGGGTTTTCAAATTTCAGCTCAAGTTCACTGAAAACAAGTGATGTTGATCCAAATTGTGATGAAAAGGCAAAAACTTGCTCAATAATGGAAGAAATTGAAGGTAACTCAGAGGTTATTAGGAGGAAATTAAGGGTAGAAAGAAGATTTATTAGTTATGAGACATTAAAGAGAGATGTTGTGCCTTGTTCAATAACAGGCTCTTCTTATTACACTTGTGGAGTTTCTTCTGCTAATCATTATAGTAGAGGTTGTAATGTCATTACACGATGTGCTAGATTTTCTTAGAGAAATAATGAAATAATAGTTGTATTATGTTTTTTAATAGAAATATTTCATTATTTTGTTTCAATTACCTCTCCCATTTTTGATACTACATTATTATGTTGGTATTATGTTGATGAGGCTATTGTAAAACCGTAAGTCTTGTACTATTCAAGGTAACAAGTGAAGTGATTTGTTATGTACTTGACTCGTGTTGAGCATAGTGTGCATTTTAAATGACAATTTGTGATTGTAAAATCGTGGTAAATATGATGTCCAAATTGAAATATGTGAAATGAGATACTTTCTTCGTCGCAGTCAATTGTTTGTTCAATAAATCGTGCTTGTGACGGGGCGGCGGGTTAAATTCCCTCACAAAGAGCAAGTGGCAAGGCAAATAAGGTGCTCCATTTGCACCCTACTTGCCCCTCACTTACTCTTTGGGTTGTTTCTTTAGGTAAAGGAATGATTGATTTTGGAATAGAGGAATGTCAAATGAATTTCACGCAATTATGAGCAATTACATACTTGATCTTACCTTTTAATCAAAGGTAAATAAAGAGGTATATTTGAGGTCATTTTCAGGCAGTCTATTTGACTAGTTTGGATTAAGTTTGCAAATAAACACCTAAGAGCATGCTCATGATACTTTTTTATTAAGTGTAATGAGAGACATGGGGTTAATTTTGGTTTTAAACTCGGATCATGAGTAACTCACCTAAATAAGATTAGAGTATACGCAACAGACAACAGCTAACATGAATGTGGCAGATAATGCAGCTTGCACGCAAAGGCAAGTTAATTTAGTGCTTTAGCCCTTCGCCCTTCTTCGCCTGTCCAAAAATTACTATAAAAAAATTCCAGATTAAATAGCAAGGTCGATCATGATCATATATCAAAGCGAACATACTCCACTCATTTTGTAGGACATCAAAGTTGGACTCAAGTCCCTAATCTCATGAAGCTAGCAGCACTGCGCACTGCCATGGAATATATCCATTTCACCATATGTGTACCCAACACAATCCCTACAACTATCATAATCGCAATAACATTCAAAACTTGTGATACAGTTATTGCCTTGGAAATTTGATACTATGAGAACCACCACATTGTTCTCAAGGTTCCTTCTATGTTACCAATGCCACTCTCACAATTTCCATGTCGTGTCACCCGGCAGTGAAAATGAGTAACAAAATCAAAATCACCATTGATCTAACTGTCACCAGTTGAGACCAGTTGCATATTTACAATTGAAAACAGAAAATAGAGACAATTAGCTGTTGCATGTAACCATTTTATTACTTTATGACCAATTCTACATAATTAGACTTCATTGATTCCACAAGACAAATAAGAATCTTGTAGTCAGCAGAAATCTATTTCCTCATATTATATGACATTGGCAACACAACAACTACTACACATACTATTTGACAGTTCCTTGATATTACTCCTAAAAGAGCTGTAATTCTTTGTTGGCATCAATTAGTCTCGATCGTCTTGATGAAATTCTTGATGATTCCCATCCCTTCTGGAGTGAGTACACTTTCTGGGTGGAACTGCACCCCCTGCACATCAATTCAATGTCAGATTTCTCTTATAATCATACGAATACATCATTGTTCAGAAAAACGTCAAAGTCGTAGAACCAAAATAATTTGGGGTCAGCTAACATACATCATTGTTTGAAATAGTTATCATGACGGGTTATAAAATAAAGGGTAGTTAAAATAGATAGACGAGATAATTATTGAAGAGCATCAAGTTGGCTACAGCAGAAGGAAAATGACTGATATTATTACATCATCAAGATTCAAGCAAACCCTCGTTGACTCGTGAGACAATAAAACTAGCAATAAAGACCAACAATCCATTTTAAAACTATGGATAGTGACTAAACAGAAATGGGAAGAAAATAAAGTGTCGACTCTTCCAGGAAATGATTATTTATGCTATACTCAAAAACTGCAACAATTTGGCGGGTGTAAACTGTAAACGTTATTTTGTAATTTGTAAGGCTAGCCTTTATAGCCGTTTTCGATGCCGATTGATGATATACGGGCCAAAACTTTAAGTACCATCTCTTCATTACTTGACCAGGTATGAAGAATGTTCCTATGATACCGTAAACAATGCACACAATACAAAGAAAATAAGCTCTCAGGTATGCACCAGTTGAAAGAGAATTTTTATAGCTATATTTTTTTAGGCTCTCGATGGCAAAGAGACAAAGAGCATAGGATTTATATGAATATTATACCTGTAAATGTTTGTATTTTTTGTGACGAGCAGCCATGACCAGCCCATCCTCGGTCCACGCAATGATCTCGAGTTCATCAGGAAAGCCATCCCTTGAAACCACAAGGCTGTGATATCTTGCAGCGGTAAAGGGGCTGGAACCATAGGTAATTCATCTTTAAATAATATGATTTTTACAACAAAAGAAAATTGACCAACACACGGCCGCACAGCATTTTAACACTTATCAGTATATACAGCGTTATTTTGTACAGCACAGAATCTTAAAAGAGAAAAATTTCGAGGATGTGAGATATTAACTTTCACAATATCACTGCAAATAAAGTAGGAAAGATAAGGGGAAAAAAATCTAATATTCGTCATCATTGCGTATGCAAATACTTACTTAGGTAAGCCTGAAAATAAGCCATTGCTCCCTATCTCATCATAATATACAGAAGAGCTTTTTCCATGCATAACCCCATTTGGAGCACGCACCACATTTCCTGTAAAAACCCCATCGATGTTTTACAAAATTTAGCAAAAAAAGAAGAAAGAGGTCTTAGCAACAACTGAAAATTAAACACGATTCCAGGACACAGTACATAATAAACAGAAGGAAACAGCAGACTTCAGCAGTCACATTATTCGTTATTTCAGGTAATTTAATGTCCAATTGTCCATGTCACTCAGGACTTCAAACCTTCTTCGCTTTTGTTTGTGCTCATATGCAGCACTAAATCTTCATTTTTAGGATAAAGTTTCTCACACGTAATAATATCCTCAGAACACGAACAAACCACATGTAAATAACGATGCAAGAGAAGGGAGTTTAATAAATAACGCCTACAACAAGAAGAGACATAACAAGGTGGATAAAAATTACGTATCAAAATACAGTCCCTTAACACAAAAACAGATAAAGTAACTGAAGGGACTTTAGCACTTGCCTCCAAAAGCCTCTCCAATGCACTGCAGTCCCATGCAAACACCAAATATAGGGATAGTCGGGCCCAGCTCCAACACAGTAGCTAATGAGATTCCCGAGTCTTGCGGTGCACCTATCAATTTAAGGAGCGGTATTTGAATTCTGGCTACTTTCTATGAACAACTATATAAAAACAGCAGTAAAATGAACATGAATTGGCTGTACGATACAAACAATCTGTGACTCAATGGGAAATGATAGTTTTAAAGTAATTCAGAGATGTCCATCTAAAAGACATTGAGCTACACTTTCATTTTTTTCCACCCCTCCCACTCCAACTACTTATACATTCATTGCATTTTATGTAATTAGCATATGCAACCAGAACAACAGGAAAACGTTAATTGATTCAAAAATATTCAATTTTATTCAGTTCTCGTCACCACAACTGCAATCAATAAATATGTTCAATAATCAGTTTTTAAGAGGAAAAGGAATCAGAGATTTCAATGGAAATAGTCGGGTTAAGAAAAAATCTTCACATTTTTATTACTTTCTTGAATTACTGATATATTGATTACTTTTTATTAATCATGTTTTCCTTCTGTTTTACATCATTGTTTTAGCTACTTTTGTCATTTTTATATCATAATTCATGTTAATTGACCCTATATTATTCGGGACTTGAGGCTTTATCGTTGTTGTTGTTAATGTTGTCATCGTCGTAATATTATCTTTGCGGTATGCTACTATGCTATGCATGTGCACGACATAAAGTCTAGTAAATGGAAGGTACTGAAAGCAGATATGCAAAATTCATTACCTGGACCGGGAGAAATTAGGATTCCCTTTGGGTTTTTCCTGTTGCGGCCAATTAAATTTGAGAAGTCAGAACACAATAACGCCCAATTAAATGATACAAAGCATAAGTGATACTCAAATAGGCAGTAAGTCATAAAAAACGGAACAAATGTCTATAACCAAGGTTATCGTTCGTCACCTTTTCAAATCCTCCACGGAAATCTCATCATTCCTGTACACCTCAAAGTTTGTACCTAATTCCCCCACATACTAAAACACACAGACAACATAATATTAGGATAGTAAAAAAATTAGTAGATTTTAATATACTTATCTTCTACAGTTCTACAACTGCAGAAAAGAAGAATTCAAAGATAGCAGACAGTTATATAGTTTATTTATCAAAGGCACGTCATGCAAGTGTCAAGAAACTGGAGAACGTTTCCAAGACAATCTTAAATTAAAACCTATATTCAAATCTCAACACGGAAGGTCAAACAATCAAACACAAGCTATTCCAATTAGAAAACATGTATACAAGTCAAAATACATGGTTGAATTCACACAATACCAGTCAAAATGAAGCCGGGATGCATAATTTGTAGACAAGAAAAATATTTTGACGACCGAAAGAGTGAAACAAGACTGTAGAAAACTAGAAGGGAAAATAACTATTTACAAATCACCACACCTATGCAAAATTCGGATACATAACTTCTACAAATGTTGGTGAGATGGATAAGTATCTAAGACATTCCGCAGTACCATTACGTTTTTTCAAGTTTACATTTGTAAAAGCGACATAATTTAATTTTACACGATTTATAGTGGAAACCAGAAAATAGCAAACAAGCCTTGATTTTATTGAGAGAAGATAAGTAATGCTACAAAGATGCTATTGAAACGAAAAAGAGGGTGGGAAAGGATAAAGAAATCTTATTGGGTTCTCAGCAAGGTAACATAATGATAAAAAGTCCTAAATTTTGAGGTTACCAATTATTGGTAGTTTTAAAAAGAGCAAAGAACATTAAATTCTTTACTCGCAGTAGCAAAATAAACGACGTGTGCTGATAAACAAGTGGAACAACGTATCCGCCAAAATCGATTGTGAATTTCCAAGTCTTAAGGCTGCGATATTTTCTAGCACGAGATTGACATGTGCACATGGCAATGCTTAAGGCTGCGATATTTTCTACACTTAGATGTTAGGAGAACCTTCAACCGTTTACAACAATCTCTCAATAAATACAATGCGGTTAGACAAGGTTGACATGTTCATTTGGCACAAGAGTGGAATTAACTTTCCGAAAAACTAACTGTATCACGTAAAATTTTGTCGCTTCTAGACTCTTTTCAGTTGGACAATCACCATAACGGGTTAACTACATTTATTATCTCAATTACAAGATACAACTGATAACTTTTAATTTTTTTTGTCGCTGCTCGAGTGTATCCAATCAAACACCAAAGCAGACTATCCATCATCACTCATTCCAAATTATATACGCCACGACAAAACAACCACTACCTCCCGAAATTCCAACCTTTAGCAATTAATTGCACAACCCATCCTGAAAGATTCAATAACATTCTCATTTTCCTATTTAAATCCTTCCAGAATTATTTTCTTAGGCGCGTTTTGTCATCCATTTATCTCCTTTTTCCACCCAAACCCCAGAAAATGTAGCATGCAGGAAAAGCTTTATTCCAAATCATGTCTCCTAATTATTCCAAATGAGGGCTGAACAATTTAGAAAACGAAGGGAGATCTGAACATGCGACTTAAAGTCCGCAAAATCTCCCTCTCTAGCAGACTACTAAACCCCAATGAGGCTTCGCCGGATTCTTCATCGTAAAATTTAACCTACATTACTTCCCTAAGTTTGAATGACCCTTCTGTTAAATGTGTGTGTACAACACATAAAATAGCAGAACTAGTACAGCAATAAAATTGTAAACACACAATCAAATGCTCGAATACACAAATGTTCACATCAACTTGATTTAATTCAGTTCAATTCTTAAAATTCCCAATTACACATCATGAAGCACAAATTTTCAACCAAAAAAAAATAATCCTTACAAAACCAGACATGCATTTGAAGCTATCAAAGTTATCAAATATTCACTCCATTCCAATCATTTGTTTATCTTTGATTAAAATACCCGTCACAAAGAATAAAAAAAGGTAAACAAATGACTGAGACGAACCGAGTACCCACATCAATCCTGAGAACACAATCTTTATATAAACCAAAATCCCCAACATTTTAAAAAAAAAAAAAAAAAATAATCAAAGAAATCAATTAAAAAAAAAAAGGGAATACAGAAATAACCTGACAAAGATTGTAAGTGAAGCTATCATAGTTGTCAATAACAATGAAGGGTCTAGAATCAACAGTTTTAGAAGCCTGAGAAACAGCCTTCAAAGCAAAACCCTTACCAAAAGACTCAATCTTTGATGGAAATTTGAGAGATGTGGGTTGTGATTGATGATGGAGTTGATTTAGTGATGGGGTTTTGATAGGAGAAGTAGTAGTAATGCATGAAATGCAATCTGGGTTAACAAGGGATTGCATGATTGATGATGAAATTGTTGAGAAAAAGAGAAGAAAATTATGAGAAAAGTTGAGAAGTTTGAATGAATGAATGAATGAAAGAAGAGTGAGAAATGTGAGTGTGTATTTAAATGAAAGAAAGGAAAGAGATTGGAAGTGGCCAAGTATGGAAGAAAGTCAAGCCATGAAGGCGCTGGTGAAATTTGGTGTCCTTTTACGGTTAGGATCTCCCACATTTCTGGCACAACTTCTCAATTCTTACCCCCCATTCACACCATGATTCTTATCACAATTCCGATTCCGTCTCGTTGAAAACAGATATATCCGTCTTTAATGAAATTAGGTCAGATTATCTCTCACGAAAAGGCGAGTAGAGAACCACTTGATTTTCACTAGCCTCTTTGTAAGAGGCAACCTGACATGTATTCAGTGAGAATTTGGGATAAAAATATACTTTATTAGTTCCATTTAATTATTTACGTTTGCTATTTTGGCATTTTTTATAAACTAGGAAATTAATCTTTAATACATTTTCTAATATATAAAATAAAACATGGTCATGTTAAATCTTGTTTAAATTGTCTTACCAAATGCATTAAGAATATCAAACCATTATATTTTTATAATAGGAGTAATATATAACTAAATATATGATTCTACTACGACTATCTAACTATTTTCATGTAGTATTAAGATACTATTACAAATCGTAAAACAAAAATATATCACAAATGTAACATTTTTGGCCAATTGAAATATACTACTTTTTCTATTGAACTCCAAATCTCTCATTTGCTATTTTGACACCATAACTAAGGGAAGATAATCTTCACAATTCTCAACTATATATATAAAGGAAGATATAATCATGTGATGATTTGTCTTCATGAGCGCGATAAAAATATCAGATTTTTACGATTAAAGATATTAACGCTGCAATTAGTGTAGAGGTATGGGTGTAAAATGTAAATGGGTATTTGGAGTTGAAGAGGAGAAGTATATCCTTATAGAAAGATACTGTTCTTTAGATTAACAATCTGATTCTTGTAACAACATTTTTTCGTTGAATTATTAAGAATCATGGTAACATAACCGCGACAGCCTTCTTTATGTCATTAGTGATCACTCATAAATATAAATTATCATCATTGTGATAAAACTTTAATTAGTGATCTTCTATGTAATAATAGCTAAATCCATATTTTATTTAATAACTTACTACTATATAAAACTCTATTTATTAAGAGAATAGCTGAAACTAAAATATTTTCCACTCAAATCACTTGAACCTATAAATTGGCCCATAAGATGCTTGGTTATTCTCAAATATTAGACTTAATTTTGTTATTCTATACAAATGTGTTACTTATAAATCGTATTGTCAATATTTACAGAAAAATATATTCTACCAAAAATGTAGAATTTTCAATTTTTTATCTCTTAATAATTAATACTACACATTAATAATTGTAGATTCTATAACTAAATTTGAAGTTTAATTACTAAGTGTTAATTTTTGTATACATCACCATCCTTTGTAGATTTAATAAGTTGTCCATCTTTTATTTAAGTTGTATCTTTTTTCAAAATCTCATCCATGATCTATACAAAATTTTATATACTTTGTTTCCTTTAACCATATCATTAAAAGAATCAAATTTAGTATAATATCAACTCGACAAGGTAAAAAGTAATTAATTGGTATAATATCATGCCATATAAAGAAGAATATTTGGTGCATTTTCTTTTATTTTTGAACAACCTTGTGCATGAGAAAAAGAGTTAGCTCAAGTGCTAAGAATTCTCTTACCCCAACCATAAAGTTAGAGGTTCGATTCTCATCCGCGATATAAGTATTCTAATTTATAAAAAAATAATCAACAACTTTGTATCTATACTTTCACAAGAGATGGTTTTGCTTGCTACTAAATTTAAACGAGTTCTATTTCTCTAGATAATATACCTAGGCCACGAATTTTATACTATTTAATGAATGTGCTACAATTTTTTTTGTTATATTTGAGGTCCGTGAAACTAACAATTAATCTAATGGCAATTTGGCACGGCAATAGATCTCATATCGTGTTTAAATTATGGGATTCATATCCAACAGCCCGAATCTGGATTGACCTATTATGAAATTCAGTGGATATGAATATGCATCATATCCATATGTGTAGAAGGGTTCTGCATATGGATCGTTTGGTTGAGATCCATTTCTGAACCTTAAATCCTTTATTTAAAAAAAAAATAATTAAGCTAATGAAAGAGTAAAAATTAGATCTTCTTTTTAGAAAAAAAAAAACACAAATTAAGCTATATTCGTTTCTCATTAAAAAAAAATCGTTTGCAAAAAAAATTTAATTATTGTTGTTGTAACTTTAGGACTTTATCAGTAATTTTTAAAAATTAAATTTAATGATATATGTATTATAATATCTAAGAATAATACATAGTACATTAAGTCATTGTAAAAAAAAATTGTGATATTTTAAAAAATTAACTTTGGTGATCATTTATGTTGAAGATACTTTACTCGGTGAGTTTATTTTAGTTCATTCTATTAAGTCCAACACCAAACTGGACAGAAAAATACAGGTTTGGTTAGATCAAAGACCGAACTTTTTAGATTCGATCATCGATCCACCTAAATATATTTTGGTCTTCGACTAGCCCGGTGCAATTCGGTTACCGCGAGGTTTCTATACATGGTTACCAGTATGCTTGCCAAAATATGACCGTACTTGACCAGCTTTTGCAAGGTCAAGAGGCTCAAGATCGTAACTCTTAATTCATAACCATATCAACCCAAACTCGAAATGATTCATTACATTTAAGGTTGAAATCTGACCTGGCCCCCTCAATCCAAAGGGTAAAAAATAAGTTTGATTAAACGTAAGTAGGAGTCAGAAATATTATTAACATATATCATATATGAAATGTGAATAATAAGTAGATAAATATTAGTCTCGTTAGTACTTTAAATTACAACATGGTTAAAAACTCACTTTTATACAACTTTTATCTCATTTGATGATAATTGTTTTTAAAATAACTTAATCTTTATAAATGTTCCGATATATGTGCGATAATAATTAATATGATTCAAAGTTTATGTTACATAATTTAGCTTTTATAAAATTTACTTTCTTATTTAAAATGAAAAAAAAGCGTCATACAGTTTTCTGACCATTAAATAATAAATAGGGTTATTCTGCATGGTACCCTCGTGTTTTTTGAATTCTACATGGTACCATTTATTTTTTCGAAATCTACTTTGTAACCATAAACTTAATGAAAACATCTTAAAATACCTAAAATGCACTAATCCGCTTCTTTTGAACGTTTATATTATGCACTTTTTGTTGATCTCTTAACAATTATTTGTCATAATAACATTAACATAAGTATCGTTTACTCAATCATAAACATATTTTTTTTTTATATAAAATTGAACTGTTTGAAAACTCGATATTTATTAGTTCGGGAATTTTAATTTTAAGTACTATTTAGTACTCCCTCAGTCTCAATCAATAGTTTACACTTGCTTTAAATCCCCTCACAAATTAAAGCAAGTGTAAACATCCCATTGGGACAGAGGGAGTAGTATTTACTAAGTTAATAGGTATTAGTGATAATTTTAAAAAACGAAGTGTACCACATAGAATTCGAAAAAACACAGGGATACCAGGTAGAAAAACCATAATAAATATGACATGTCCCATAACCTTTGTAACCCGGTTCATATTCGATCCAACCCATACCACAACCTGACACAGTGACGTGTATATGTCCGAGCACTGATCCATCAAACCCGTTTAACAAGTACTCACTAAACTTTTTTTTACTAGACCCGATTCATATTTAGTTACTCCCTCTATCGCGGTCATTTGTTTACCATTTTCTTTTTAGAGTGTCTCATTCATTTGTTTACCTCTCTATATTAAGTATGTTTTTTATGAGTAATTTAATTTCCCAATGAGATTAGTGTCCACTTGTCATCCACTAAGTATAACCACAAATGGTCCCCTATTGTTTTGCTTAATATTTGACCGAAACAAAGGGAGTAAATTTTTTTTTTTTTTTGAAAATGAAATAAAAGCGTCATAATTTTTTTTGACAAGTAAATAATAAATATGACACGTTCCCTAGCCTGTATAACTCGATTCATATTCGATCCAACCCATATCATGACTTGGCGTATTGACGCGTATGCCTTGTCCCCGTAATGATCCATCGGACCCGTTTAACAGGTCTAGTTTTTGGGCAATGGGTGAATGAGCCAATGACCCACTAATTTTGGCGGGTCTAAATGTGCAGTTCGGAAGCCACTAAGCCCTCATAAGCCCTCACCATAGTCGAACTTGACAACCTTGAACACCATACCACCAACAACGATCTCCTACCACCATTAACATGTCTCAATCTTCCATTTTCTCACTCTAACTCAGTCTAACCCTATTTTCACTAATTGGGTATTCTTTATTTCCTTCTAAAACCTTCAAATTAACAGTGTTCTAACAAAGGGTAGCTGTAGAATAAACTTTAATGGCAAGTAGTGCGGCAAAAATGGCAGAAGAATTGGAAAAAACCCTAAAAGAGGGAGAAAGATTATTGGGTCCGACCCGTAGACCCGATGGTACACTCCGAAAGCCCATCAGAATTAGGGCTGGTTATGTTCCTCAAGATGAAGTTGCCGTCTATCAATCTAGAGGAACTTTGGTATTTTTTATTTTCTTTTACTTTGATTTGTCAAATTTAATTTAAGGGTTTTAGCTTTCATTGTGCTTTATTTGTGGATTTGCCCTTTTTTTTGCTGGCTTCAAATGAGGCGCAAGGCTAGTACAATATTCGAGGAGGGGATTTCAAACTCGTGAGTAGTGATCTATTGTCAGGTTACCTGTGTATTAACCACTAGGCTAAGACGTCTTCGGTGGTTTGGAGCTTTAACTAGGCATAATTAATGTTTTTAGGGTTCTTGCTACATTTGAACTTTGATTGGTGTTTATAATTTTTGTAGTAGAGGAGTCATTAATGTGAATTGAGCTTTTGCCGGTATATTAATTCGCTAATGTATCACAGCACCCGTTTATTTAGGTTAAAAAATCATGTCTTTGGGCTTTGCCAGGCTCAATGCGGCATTAGCCATTTAGCCAAAATGGCTTGAGGCATTTTATGTATTCTGGGAACTGAGCGAGGCACTGATATGAAATATCCATGTTGATTTCTTCTAGTTCTTTTATTGTGTCATTCCCTTTTCCCATCATCTGATTCATCTCTACTTTTTACTTGTTCACATATTGCCTCTTTTTAAAGTTCAATTAGAGTACTCTACAACAAAATAGAAGTGTTACAAAAAAATAAAAATATAAAAACTGAAAATGCAAGTTTGTATGCAAGAGGAGCTTGCTTTCGCATCAAGCTCTTTGCAATGGACTCTCGTCACGTTGGTAGGCCTCCCCGACTTTTCAACTAATCCCTTGTGGGTTTCTTTTACTTGGACTATCGTATGTTGTAGATGTAGTTGAGTACTATATCTATCATTCATATTTGTCTGGGTGCATAGAGGGGGATGGGGTCCTTTTCTCTTCAACTACTGAGGCTTATTTCACGTATTTAGTTTTTCTTCTCAATTATCAAAGAAAGAGTGTTTTCTGTTCGAAATGTGGTTGTCTGGCTACACCAAGAGTCCAAGACGACCTTTGAGTATCTGGAATACTGATGTTAATGTATATTTTTGACTTTTGAGGAAGTGTTTATGTAATTACATCTATATCTTACAAGAAGTTAGTTATCTCTTATCTGAGCAACATTGCAATGTGTCTTTGGAGAAAATATGAATTAGTCGAGTTAACTTTTATCGTAGTTGAGGAAAGAAAAGGAATCACAAGCGGGACCGCCTGGATACGAACCTGAAACAGAAACTAAACCAAAGAACAAGGCTGCTAAGAGGGAGAGAAAGAAAGAGAAGAAACAACAGGTACCTTTTTCTATAGTCAATTTATCTATGCTTGTGTAACAGGCATGCAAGCCGTTTTTACTTTAGCTGCCTACTTCTTGTACAACATACTGCAGTAAAGCATGCAGTTACTTAATCTATTGTACGAAAAGCATTTTGAAAGCCTGAATCTTGCTTTGATGGATTACATTAACTGAGTTAATGGCTTTCCTACATGACTTAAAACGAGGCTTGTTTCTCATTGCCTAGAAGACTGTTCTATTGCCTTCTTATGGTCGTTGTAGCTCAGTATGATAAATGATGCCTGTGGCAGGATTATGCTGTTTACTACCTGGTGTTGATGCATGAATTTAGTTTAGTTTACCTATACTCTATGCAATGTGATTATTATGTTTGTTAAGCCATTCTAGTTGTTTGCTGCTTTACTTCAGCAATCACCTCTTTCAAAAGTAATCCCTGGTCTTTGGTCACATTTCTCTAATACAGTATAAGTTTTTTTTGCAAGTAAATAACTAGTACTTTAAGATTGAGACCAAGCATGTCCTCATCATTCTATTCTCGAAGCCAGTTGGTCTTTAGTGCTCCATTCATGATTAATAGGTGTTTTAAACCAAGACCACCACCCGCTTTGGAACATCATACTTCTTCTTAGCCAACCTAATTTCAGATCTTCCTTTATTGTACTCCCTCCATTCATTTTCAAACACACCATTCACTTTTTTTGACACTATTCATATGCGAAGAACAGCTTCGATATTTATTTATAATGTAAAATTAAAGATATTTACATCACAATTTATGCATTGGCAAGTGTGTAAAAGGAAAATGGTGTGTTTGGTATGAATAGAGGGAGTGACTTATTTCTCTTGGGATAGTTTGATCAATGCACTAGTTATCTACCTAGTTGGATCATTCATGTGATTGATACTTACTAGGGGTGAGCAAAACTATACGATACAGTTTTATAATACGGATACGATACGATACGTTTTGAGTTATACTGATTTCCGTCTATGTTACTCAGACTCGTATAGCAGTATCCGACACGGGTGCGTGTCCAAGTGTCAGACTCGACTATTTTTTTGAAAAATATGCATATTTTGGTCCAAAATGAGATGTCCAAGTGTCATACCCATGTCCGAGTGTCGAGTGTCGGACACGGGTACATGAGAAAATCAGAAGAGTCGGAGTAACATAGATTTCCGTATATACGATACGAAAATCCGTATATACAGTACGGTTTTATAATAACCGTATCGTATCCGGGTCGGGCAAAAATCGTCACCGTATAAACGGTTTCTGACACGGTTTGAAGTTTTTGTTTTAAAAAACAAAAAATTGAACTTTCCACTCTTCGAATGTTTTTCTGTGACTTATTTTACTAACTTATCTTAATCAACAAAAATTAGCCCTTCATTTACCGCATTTATGCTCTTCAACCTCCACCATAGTGTCAAGCATTCCCTCGTGTACCTTATCCCTTTTTCCCAACTTCCATTATATACCGCACTAACCTTAGCCACCACCTTTTGACCCTAGACCCACCCTTATTTCAGCCAAATCACATCCAGTCATTTCTCCCATGCTATCCATCTACAACTGGGCGATTGGGCATTTGTTACTAAACCGTATCCGTATATACGGATTCCATATTCACGGTTTCTCCGGGTACCCGGAAACCGTGTATACGGTTAAACCGTATTGGATCCGTATAGTGATTTTTGCGATTTTAAAACCGTATACCTGATACGGTTTTTGAAACCATATCGGGTATACGGTTTTGCTCACCCCTAATACTTACTGCACCTTTAATCTGGTCAAGAATTCCTGACCATTGCAGAAACTCGATTGACATGGATCATTTGAACTAAAAAGGCCAGTTTTGTTTATTTTAAGGTATTCTCTAGAAAATGATTGCGATCCATTTTTAATGAAACCATAAACTCATTAACCTTTGCCATAGGAATATGATGGAGCTAGGCATTATGTATGGCTCACTTTATGTGCGTTCTTGTTATATTGTAGAAGTAGTCCATCTATGCAATTCTCGACACAATTTACGATGGTCTTCCGTACACTTTTTGTCTTTAACATGGACTAGTGGTGCGTGCATGTGACCCCTTAGTCTTTTACTCCCTCTACATGAGGCCGATGGAGCCTTTGAGTTAATGGGAGAATGTTGATGCACTCCTTAAAAATAATCTGTTTCTCTTCATGGAAAGACTATTCTTCTCGTCGCATACAAATAACATATATAGGTGAGTTGTTTGTATGTCAGTTCTTATGGAAACAACGGCAGTGACTGACCCCCTTACTGGCTTACTCCCATGAACGGATCCTTTTAAAGGCTGTGGGGATTTGCCTGTCTCAGTGCTTGGTGGAACTAAGCAAAGTGGTTGGCGAAGGCTGAACTGTGAATTTCACGGTGACGTTATCTTGTTAGTGATTTTTGTATGTGCCCTTCATGTTTTGGTCAATATTTTTGTATTGTTTATGATTTTGCTTCTTGTGATTGATTTTGCTGAATTTGATATTGTTATTAGGTAAATAAAGCTTCTATGTCTTTATGTTCACCCTTTGTCATATAAAGTTAATAGGTAGTAAATGGTGTTTTGACAGGCTTCTCTTGAAAGATTGGTAAACTTGGGACATGAGACAGATGACAGCAAGGATGCAGTGGAACATGCACAAGATGTGGAGTCTGTTGCTTCTCAGGTTAGACAGCTGGCTCTTTCAACGAGCTCGGATATTGGTAAATCGTCCTCAAATTCTACGGAAGACCTGAACACGGATAACGCCGGGGTAGATATTGACAAAAAAATCCGAGCTTTGAAAAAGAAGGTAACGTCCTTTGCTGCTGTACAATGAACATGAACTTTGGTAAATCTTCGTCAAGTTCTATGGAAATTTGGAACTGCCTAGCTTATAGCCAGGTTAGTAATTAACGTTAGAGTAAGTTGGGGTAATGCTCAATAATAATTTTTCGGATGATTAATCTAGACCCTAGCCATTGATCATTATAACGCTTGGTTGTTAACTTTTCACTGCTTTCAAAGTCATGATACTTCTAACTGATCAAGCTGCTATTTTTTCATCTTGCTCAAAAGATGCTAGTGTTACAGCTAAAATATGACCATTGACTACAAAATGTTGTAGCTAGTGTTACAGCTAAAATATGGTCGTCTAATAACTTTTTATCCAATAGTAGTCATATTTTGCTGTAAATGGGTCACATGTCCCCTGTTTGAAACCTTAAGACGGAATAAGGAAGATTTGGTATGCTCCAGTAGACCAGAAAATTAGTCTTAGCTTATAAAGACAGTGTGTATTAGATTTACTTATTTGAGTTATTGGGACAAAAAGTTTGCCTGTCCCTTGAGATTCACGATCTAATTTCTTAAAACTGTACCGATTAGATTAAGTTTCTAGACTCAGCCAGTGCACCTTTCAGAATTCAGACCATAATTTTTAGTACTTTAAGTGTCCCGAATTAAATTGAAGCTGTGAAGTTTGAATCTAAATATCAGTTTATACGGGCAGATCCGGCTTGCAGAGGGCCAAATGCAAAAGGCAGCCCCACAAGACATGAAGCCGGAGCAACTTGAGAAGGTGAAGAAGTTGGATGGTTGGCGCGAAGAGCTCAAGCTTTTGGAGGTTCAGCACAGTGATGGGCACGCCTAAAAGAGGTTAAGCTTGTGGGTTTTTCTTCATTAGTGCAATGTGGTGGAACAGAGATTTACATTAAATGATTTGTGTCGCCACTTCTTCATATGTGGACTATGTTGAAAATGTGGTGTTGTCTCCTTACCATGGTGTTAAATATCGGCTTCAGTCATGATCCTGAAATTAGTCGAGTTGTCGCGGCTTGATATTGGTTGTTACAACTCAAAATGCAACTGCTTTACAAGGCACTTGTAATGCAGTCACAACTACAAGTTTTAAGGCCATGGTGTTTGTAACTTGGTTTCACATGTGTTCGTCCTGGAATTAATTGGAGTAAATTTATTGCGTGAGTTGCTTAACAACCGTCTGATTTGTTTTTTCAATTTGTTCCTTTAATTTGTTCCATTGGGAAATACAGAACAAGTCTTTACACCTGTGTTTTCAAACCTAAGTCTTTACATTTGCTCTTTTTTATTCCCTGTTTTAAGGTTTAGTTTTTTTTTTTCATGTATAAAGCCAACTGATTCATGAATCAAAATTAAAACGAAAACAAAAACGAAAAAAATGTTGGATCACAGCCTGAAAACAGAATAAAAATGTATGATCCTCTTTATATTATGATGAAGCTCCACGACAATGTCGAAACTATTACGATCAATTTATCTATATATTAGATATATGTAGGTGTAGTGCGAATTTTCATTCATTGAGGTACTTTTTAACCCAAATTATTTATAGATAATGAACACTTTCAAATAAATCTCTCCCCAGCTTGGCCTACTAGTTATCACAAACTAGTTATTTATAGTACTATTTTGTCACAAGCTTGTGACTTCTCACAAAGAGCTTCTCACAAAGAGCAAATGGGAGGGCAAGTGAAGGTGAGACTGTGAGTGGTCACAAGCAAGAAAGGGAACTTGATGAATTATCAAACACAAATTCTTATTTCAGACGGGGGTATCCGTCTTAACCTTAAGACGGATACCATATTCTCTCACAAAATACCCATCAAGGGTGAGTGGAGAAGCACATGGGGGGTGCCCACCTTGTCCCCTCTACCCATTTCCTCTCACAAAATACCCGTTGCAAGATCCAACCCGTCTTAAGCAAGACCTACTGATTATCAAATGACCCAATCAAAATTCTGACTTTGTTCTTAGTCTGCTGATCTATATATGACGGTTGCACGACATGCAATGTGGGCACAACAATTTAATCGTCGCTTTATATAATAGCGACAATTACGTGTAAAAACTTAAATATTTCAGAATTTGTATTGGGTTGAATATTCACCACTGTAATCGGGATCTAATTGAATCGGTCAAGCATACAAAGCTGGAAAAACGTTACCTATATCTTCAAGCACATTAAGTTTGATAAAGTCACTGTATTTGAATGGTAAAAGAAAGGGCAATGAGTAGATTATTCATCTGGTAGGAGTATCATAAGCATTCAGTAGGAAAGCAAAACACTCTTAATTTCCAATTTTGACATAATAAGAAGCGAGTCTACAGCGATTACGACAGACCCCTAAAACTCAACCCTCCACGATTCAACCCCTTATTCAAACCCCCATTGGCACATTCCCAACTTCAATTCAAATACGAGTACCTAATTCAACGCAAAACCTTCCAACTAAAATCCTGATCAACTAAGATCAACATCAAAATCCAAAAATTTAACAGTACATTATAATTCCTACGCCAGCGATATGGCACAAGGGATTCCGTCTCTCCACAACATCACACACTCTAGTACCTGTAGTGGAAGGGCTTGTAAGGACCCTCCACGGGGACGCTGATGTAGTCTGCCTGCTCCTTTGAGAGCTTGGTGAGCTTAGCACCGAGCTTTCCAAGATGAAGGGCTGCCACCTTCTCATCAAGGTGCTTGGGCAATACATACACCTCCTTCTTGTACTTGCCGGACGACCTCTCGTTCCATAGCTCGAGTTGGGCAATCACTTGATTGGTGAAAGAGCAAGACATGACAAAACTGGGGTGACCTGTGGCACATCCCAAGTTCATGAGACGGCCCTCTGCCAACACGATGACACCTGAGTTGGTGTCTGGGAAGACAAAGCGGTCAGTCTGGGGCTTGATGGTGATCCTTTTGACTCCAGGGAAGGTCTCAAGACCGTGCATGTCGATTTCATTGTCAAAGTGACCAATGTTGCAAACAATGGCGTTGTTCTTCATCTTCCTCATGTGGTCGACCATGATGATGTCCTTGTTACCAGTGGTGGTGACAAAAATGTCGGCCTCAGAGACGGCATCTTCCAAGGTAAGGACCTGGAATCCCTCCATAAGAGCTTGGAGAGCACAGATTGGGTCAATCTCAGTCACGATAACACGGGCACCACCGGCCTTCAAGGCAAGAGCACAACCCTTTCCGACATCTCCGTAACCACAAACAACACCCACCTTACCGGCAATCATAATATCAGTGGCTCTCATCAAACCATCGGGGAGAGAGTGGCGGCATCCATACAAGTTGTCAAACTGTTACACAAAAACCGACATGTTAACTCATAGACCAAAACAACAATCGGCTAAGCTGAGGTAAACCAATCGAATATATAATTAACTCTACCTTGCTCTTGGTGACAGAGTCGTTAACATTGATAGCAGGGAACAAAAGGGTTCCGTTATGCTGCATCTGGTAAAGCCTCTTGACACCAGTGGTGGTCTCCTCAGAAACACCAACCAATCTCTCCTTCATCTTGTGGTACCTCTTGGGGTCAACCTTGAGACTCTCACGGATGAGACCCAAGACGAGCTGGAACTCAACATTGTCGGTGGAGGTAGGGTCAGGAATCGCTCCAGACTTCTCAAACTCTTCCTCAGCCTTGACTCCCTCGTGGATCAAGAGAGTGGCGTCACCACCATCATCCACAATTAGGTCGGGACCACCACCGGGACCCCAGTCAAGAGCCCTCTCAGTGCACCACCAGTACTCCTGAAGGGTCTCTCCCTTCCAGGCGAACACTGCTGCACTGTCCCTAGCAATAGCAGCCGCAGCATGATCCTATACAATACAAATAGTCAATAAATCATATATTTATCGATCAGTTTGAATAAACAATGCCGTAATTATAGACAATTTGAAAATCAAGCAGCTATTTTTTTAATCTAATCATCAACTAAAAAAGATCCACAAAACATTACTACAGACATATGCATAACATGACTTTCTTACTCTTATTAGATTTGAAAATGCTATCAAAAAGACGACATGGAACAAAAAGTACACCAAAATTTCAGCAAGTCTTGCTTAAGACAGGTATTATCCATCTAACCTTAAGACATGTCAAATTAATAGACAAAACTTTTGGTATTTCCAAGCCAACAAGTGGGGTGATTTTGTATTTATTTGACCGTCTTAAACTTGAGACGGATAGTCTTCGTTTTAAATGAGAATTTGTGCCAAAATTTATACAATTTTTTGAATAAGACATAAGAAAATGTTTAGCCTGATCGAAAAAACAACCTATTGTCAAACAAATTAGCAGATTCATTAATAATTCCACTCAAAATGATAACAACAACGAGATCCAGTCCACCAAAAAAATCGACAACAACGAAAATTCCGAGATCTGATACTATTAACGATTAGCAAACATTTCTAGGTCATAAAACCACAATTTGACATATCAATAAACACAAAACAAAACAAACAAATCTCTTGACAATTTCCAGATCTAACACAAACAAATCACAATGTAGAATAAAAAATTCCAGATCTAATACAAACAAAACAAATCTGTGAATGAATTCAATCGAAAAGGAAGAATTGGATTATACCTGAGTAGAGAAGATGTTGCAAGAACACCAACGAACTTCAGCACCAAGAGCAGTTAAGGTTTCAATAAGAACAGCAGTTTGAATAGTCATATGGAGAGATCCAGTAATTCTAGCACCTTTAAAAGGCTGAGAAGGGCCAAATTCGGTACGACAAGCCATAAGACCAGGCATTTCAACCTCAGCTAGCTCGATTTCGAGACGGCCGAAATCGGCTTGGGACATGTCCTTGACCTTGTACTCCCTTCCTGTCGTTGTTTTCTCTACTAACAACGCCATTGTTGAGAGCTTAAGGAAAGACAGAGAAGAAAGAAGAAGAAGAAAGAAGGAGAATAGAGATAGTAGAGGAGGTAAGCGAGGAAATGAGGAGTGGAGATGGGGGTATTAATAGGGTTTTTGGGGGAAGAGTAGGAGTACTGTGTGGGGTTATGATACTCACGATATTTTATTAGAAAAAAAAAAAAAAAAAAACAATAATCGTTTATAAGATGGGTATATGAGGACACTGAGGTATCCATAGGTCCATAACGCATCTAACTGATATGCGTCGGCCGGCTAGTTAAGCAGCATAGGTTTTGGGTTAAGTGCTTAACTCCGCTAAATGTCGTAGTGTTAGAATTCATGTGCCGATTTTATTGTTTTACTAGTGTTACTCTCTCTATTTCTATAGAGAGGAAATTCTATAAAAAAAAAATTACTAAGAGCATCTTCAATGATAAGCATTGTCACATAATATTTATAAGTAACAATAACTTTAAACTATAATTTACTCTAATGGTTTAGCCAACATACATCTAGCTCAATTGGACCCACATAACATATTTATCTATTTATTTATTCAATTTCTAAATTTCCAACATAAAATTAAAACTTTTTTAATTATATCATTATTTCCTATTGGTCAAAATTTCTTGTGGATCCATTTAACCAAGTAGCTTCATGGAGCTATTAGCTCAAAATTTTGGTGGGTCCTTTTGAGCAAAGCTAGTCTACATGAACTACTCAAATGGTTGGGCTACTAGCTTGCAATTTTATAAAATTGCAAGCAAGTCCTCAAACCAAACCATTGGAGATGATCTAACTCTCTTGCTCCATCGTCGCCGCCCCACCACAATCGTCTTTCCGTTCGAGCCTCTAATCCATTCGCCGGAGATGTGGCTATTTATTAGCCCATCTCCGGCGATCCGTATCTGCCTTCATTAATATCGCTCTAGTTTACCTCTTTGGCTACATATCGAAGTGAACCCGATCCTTTCTTCTCCTGCTACCCCTACCGTCGACTCACCCGCTCTCCATTTTCCTCTTCCGCATTTCTAAAGGCCCCCAATCGCTCCAGAGTCTCGTCTTAGAAGGGTCGTCCAGCCTGTGCATCTCAGGGTCGTACCGGAGAGGTGTTTCCCATCCCCTCGCCCCTTCCCCTGTTTGAGTAAGTGTCCTCAACAATAGTGCGATCACTTAATTAAATCTCAATAAAAAAGAATACAAAGGGATGATAAATATTAGAGTCAAATGGTCCACATTATTCGGTAATGATTGGCTTACTAGAGCTTGACGCTACTGTCGTATGACGGTGGTGATCTTTTTGATCATTTGACGTCACACCGAAAGGACGATTCCATAATCATGAAAGTTAATTAATTGTATAGCGATACAGATTAATTAATCCCTTAATTTTAACAAGTTTATATTGAGAATTATATCTTATTGTAATATGATTAAATAAGATTCAATTTAGTAATTTAATCGTTATATTACTAAGAATGATTAATGTTTGTGAAAAATTTGAGATAAACATAATTGGTTGATTATGATTACAATTAGTAGTAGATTATATTAACCAAATATGACATGATCCATTTTAGATACATGTAATTATAAATTATTACTTAAAATGTTGAGTATAATTTATTTGTTATGAGATTGCATTTAAATTAGTTAAATGTACATTTGTAAGCAAAATTACATGTCACATGCATGTCACATGTCACATGTGTGACAAATGAGATAATCATAAAATAAACTGGACACCCATTTTATAAGGTGCACCGGTTTTGTGGGTTATAGGGTAGTGTTTAGGTGTTAATAGTTGCTCTAATTAAGAATTAAGCACAATGATTATGCACCTAAACATATAGGCTAGCCTACAACATTGTAAAGACAAAAAAACAAAGGCATACTCACTACTCCCTAATTGTGACCGATTTTTGTGCTAGTAATAAGGAGATGTTTTCTTCTTATTATTACTACTCATCTCATTTAAAGATTATCACAAGTTGTTAATCATCTTTCTCACACTAGAAACTTGAGAAGTTTAAAATAAACACAAGTTCATATATTTCTAATAGTAACACAATATTACTAAGTGTAATAATAGTTGTATTATTCTTATTATTAATGGCTTCTCTTAAATTATTCTAGTAAAATAGTATAAGGGTGATTTGGGATAATCTAGGTGCAACTAGGAGGAGTGTTTCTACACTTGAGGCTTAAGAAGTTCATCCCATATTCATCTAACTCAAGAACAAGAGTAGGAAGGAGTCCTATTATTGTGCCCATTTTCGTACCATTATCAATGTGAAGGAAATGTTTTCTTCTTATCTTTGTTATTTATGTTTGCATGCACTAGATCTAAGACAACTAATTAAAGAGTTAACTAGTTAATCATAAGAAGTGTCTTATGAGGGGGTTTATGAACCTAACATCCCTTACCTCTTCAGTATGTCTCATCCTCGTTTATGTGGTGTTGGAGTCTTGTTTTTTTTTTTTTGTGTTTTCTTGGTGGTCTCCCCCTTCTATGGTTCTTAATGGATGTGATTTGGTGTTCCCCTTCCCCTCGCCCCCTTCCCCTACCGGCGGTTCTTTGTCGAGTTTTTTTTATGTTCGGGTTTAATAGCGTTTGTTAGTCGGTGGTTCAGTTTATGGGTCTTCCTTCGTCTTTTGAGTCTTTCTGGTTTGCTGTCTTTGGGTTCATTGGGTTTGTTTGTTGTTTGGTGGTTGTTGTTGCTGCTAGTGTTTGGTCTTTGTTGGCCGTGTGCATGGGTTGCGGGAGTGGATGCGAACTTGGGTGTGGGCATCTTCGTGCTCTCTTTTATAGGTATCTTGGTGCATGTTTTTTGTAGGTTGTCATGATTCGGTTTGGGTTGGAGTGGTTTGGGCTGGATGGTGGGGTTGGTTGCGGTGGTTTTCGACTTTAAGATTGCGATGTCTAGTCTTTGCGTTCGTCATTTCCTGTTTATATTAATAATAATAATTTCCTATTTGTTAAGGGTACCATGTCCCTTAATTGTCTGGGTGGTAATTTGTATTGTCATTCTTCTAACTCTATTAAGGTCTTTTGGCCTCGGTGGGATTATGCTAATAAGAGTGATGGTAATTTTTGCATTCGGCTTGTGTTGTGCCCGTCTTGGTTTGTAAGCATGTGATAGCGTTGGTTAGGAGGTTGTCCCGAGTGGCTTCTCCTTTGCTTTTTATATAGTTTCTCACTTTTCTTGGCTATGAGGTTCTTGGCTGCAGGAAATGCTTTTCAAAGTGCACGAGAGTTCTCTCCATTGGAGGCCGGCCTTTTAGGACGGAATTTCGCCTTTCCTTTCTACGTCCTAGTGACGTAAGCGCACTTTGTTCGATCTCTTTGGTCAAGGAGTCTCACTGGTTCTCGGATGTTGTGAGTCATGTAGAGAGCAGAGAGGAGGATGTTCGTGTTCATCAGTTCGTACGCCACCAACACTCCTTGGTTTGCCGATGTAGTTACTATTTCCTTTTAGTATGTAGTTGTATTAAAATAAGTGCATTTGTCCAAATGAGTCAAATGCCACCTGTGTAAAACATTTTGCCGGTTGCCAAAAAAAAACTAGTCCTATGCGGTTTGAATTGAATTAATTGAGTGGTATGCGCCAAAATAAGGGAAGAAAAAAAACACGGTTTTGATTAAAGCTCGGCTTGAACTTGTTTAGAACAGCTCAATTAATGAGTCATATAAGGCTATATTGGTGAAACATATACTTTGTATTAACTTAGGATCAATTGTTGAGAATACCTTTCACATTTTAAATTTTTTACTTCTTTAAAAATTTCCTCCAAAGTTCATATTTTATACATTGTATCCTATGATATGTTCAGTCTCTTCCATTTATGTTATAAGTACAAGTCACCTTATGTTAATCTGTCACCATTTATGTTAATTATTTAACTTCTAGACGTTCAAATCTTCTTCTCCTTAAGGTAATTATGTTTCTTTTATTCCATTATTTACATTTATATCTATTTCGCTTCAGTTATTTTTATTTGGGTAAATTGATAACTTATACCTAATATAACACACTTTTCAAATCTTATAACTAACATAATTTTCTTTTAAAACTTATAATAATTTTTTTTCTCCAAATTTTAAACGAAATCTAAAAATAAAACCTGAAATGAGGGTTTTGCCCTTACTAATTAAGCCAACACCACCAATTCCCCAATATTAATCTTTAACCTCTCTCACCAACACCTCATCACCCATCACCACGATCCCACTACTCCCTCATACGACACCGCCACCCCTCTTACCTTAGTTTCACCCCATTAAACACCAAGAACCTCTCTAACCCACTACACCCGTCTACCCCACAAACCCAGACTCACAGACCCCAATTGTTGAGTCCTCCACAGCGGACTTATAGAATTAGGTGAATGAGACCGGCCACAAGCAAGTGAGGTTCCATCCTAAAACCAATTGGTGATAGGAGAAATAGCCCACTTACTTATAAACTAGTCCCTTCACTCATATTCTACCAATTGGGGATAATGCCCCTCACACACATATGGGAAGAGACCTCAACGATATCCCCCTTTCACATGTGAGTGTGTTGAAACTCCCACTTACTTGGTGCTACTCCGCACCCGACACAAACCTCATGCCAGACCAACCAGGCTACTCCGCATCTCTGGTCGACCAAGGGCGAGAGTCGTCCAGCGGTGGTGCTACTCCGCAACCACGACGCTACTCCGCGTCATCTCAAGCACCATCACCACATCGCACCTTGCGGTCCCAAGCCGAACCGTCGGCTCTGATACCACTTGTTGAGTCCTCCGCACTGAGATTATAGAATTAGGTGAATGAGACAGGCCCGAAAGCAAGTGAGGTTCCATCCTAAAATCACTTGGTGATAGGTAGAGTAGCCCACTTACTTATAAACTAGTCCCTTCACTCATATTCTACCAATGTGAGATAATACCCCTCACACACATATGTGAAGAGACCTTAGCACCAATTACACCCCACCACTGACACATTACCTTCACAACCCTCGTCTACACCCCATACATGCCTCGTCCTTCACCCATTCAAAAACTCGTCAACCCAAAACTCTTAACACCACCATCTACCTTATCAAAACAGTGCTCTATTGCCGAAACCTCCTCCCCCACACCCAATAACATCAGATCTAGTGTTTTTGAGCGGGAGCGGTTTGGGGGTTATTAGTAGATGTGGGGTTCGTGCCCGAGGGAGACACCATGTGGTGATGCCCATGAGAGGACATGTGACTGGTGGTAGTGGTGATGCTGATTAGGGGACGGAAGAAGGTAAGGGGTGGCCATGGTGATGAGGTATATGTGGTGGATCAAGGGTCAATAGGGTAATGGGGTGGGAAAGGGTGATAATGGGTAATTAGTAAGGGTAACATAGTCAATTCGTAAGATTTGGTATTGAGTTTGAAAGAAATGAAGTTTTATAGTATAAGTTTTGAAAGGAAATTACATTAGGTATAAGATTTGAAAGAGTGTGTTATAGTAGGTATAACTTATCAATTTACCCTTTTTATTTTTATTTTTAAAAAGTTAAATGTTTGTCAATATATAATTAGGGTTCATAAATTTAGGGGTGATTTTCTGAATTTTGTATTTTTCAGGAAAATGTCAATTAGTAGGTGTGATTTAACCTTTATGTCTTCTTGTGATGTTTAACGAAGGTGTTTTCGTGCCATCCCAGCTCGTCAATGCAAGTCTTGGACTCATTCTAATCTGGGAAGATTACTTGAAACATGCAAATTTTACAACCTAGAAACCAATTTTCATAGATGTAAGTTTGTTCGATGGGTTGATAAACCACAAACTGAGTGGCAAAAGAATGTTTTTTGTGAGCTACGAAGGAGAAGGATATCCTAAAAAGTGAAGCATCCATTTTGAAAAAATATTTGCAAATTCTACAAGAAGAGAGGAACTGAGGATGAAGAAAGGCAAGTTGGACATAATTTTTTTTTTTGGAGAAATGGCAAAGATGAAATTGTTGGGATTTGCTGTCCTCCAACGAAGTATTCATCAAAAATGGGTTTTCTTATCAGTCAAGATTTTTGTTGTTGTTCTCTTGCTTGTTCTACTAAGCAAGTTTAATTAGGTAGATGAGATGTAGTAGGTTATTTTGTATGTGTTTATTTCGAATGTTTTGGCCATATTCCATTTAATTGTATGTCATGAGTTATTAGATGATATGAGTATTTGAACAAGTAATAAAAGGAGAAATTCAGGGAAATTCTAAGGTATGCATGAGTGTTGATAATTTGAAAGCTAATTTGGAGGTAAATATTGATAATTAATTGGAAAGGTATGAGTGTGTTAGTGTTGCAATAAGGTATATAAAACCAGGGGTAAATGGGTTATTCACGTTTATTTTCCCTAAAGTCACTTAAGGTAACATTTTTTTTATCGGAGTAGCGGTGAGGTACTAATTTTAAAAAAAATGATAAGGTATTAAAATTTAAAAAGTGGAACATATAAGAGTATTTTCAACGATTGATCATGATAACTTATTATTAAGGCTCGTTGTAACTGATGTACATTTTAATTAACCTCGTAAGCGAATGAGTTATCGTTGGGTATTGCAAGGGTCGTATCCCAAGGGACGGTAATTATATGTCTAAGACGGTTTAATCAAATTCTAGTTTAATTGTAGCTAAAATCAAGTTGAAGATGATTAATGTTAAACAAGACTAACAAGGAGGCAAAGATGCGATTTAAAACAAAGAGTAAAAGAAACTAAGGTGAATGGGTTCATTAATGTAAGTATAGGTCAATTATGGTGCTGGTTAAGACTAGTCTAATAGTGAGTCTAAACATATCTCCACCTCTCGGTGCAAGACGGTAGATAGGCAAGCCTCCACCTCTCGGCGCGAGACGAGCCCTAGCCTAAGGTTCAATTGGATTCTCGCCCTAACCTTCCCCTAAATATCCAAAACACACAAAAATACAATACAAGTCCAAGCTCTCACTCAAACTAGTAAATAAACATGGAAATGACTCAAATTACTCATTCAAGCATTTCAACAAACACCTTGTATGCACAAAACAAGTAGACTACCAAAAGACTTAATGATTATACCTAATTACCATAATCGACCCATAAACCTACATTAAATCCCCCATCTACCCTAGCAATACACTACTCACTCATATTAATGGAGGGAAGCATTAAAGATGGATACTTTGATGTGAAATAAGCAAGAGAATACATATTCAACATGTAAACTAATCAAATAAATAAGAAAGAGCAATTAAATGACAAGTAAATAAAATAAAGATGAGAAATTACCAAACATGTAAAAAATGATGAGAATTTGAATTAATATTGTAAGAAAGAGTCTCCTCTTATCTTCAAATTACAACCCAAATATTCACTAATAACTAAGAGAAAGACTAGATATAATAGTAACTAACTAGAAATAAGAGTAATTGTAACTAATTAAGAGATATTAGGTTGCTAATTAGGGAAATATTTCTTACTAATTACTATGGTTCTTCTCTTTAGGGTTGTGTATATAAATGAATTAAGAGAGGGGTATTTATAGGTTGGTGGGATTAGAGGGTTCAAAAAGAAGAAGAATTGAAATTGCGGACTTGGGGTCCCAGCCAGCCAGCCGGCCGCCGGTGGCCTGGACCGACTGGGACTCTATAACTCTTTTCTTCTTCTTTCTTACTTCATGCCGACTCCCCAGCCGGTCTGGCCGGCCGCCAGTGGCCTGGACCGACTGGGGCTCCATGCTCCTTTCTTCTTCTTTCTTTCTTCATGCCGACTCCCCAGCCGGTCTGGCCGGCCGCTGGTGGCCTGGACCGGCTGGGGCTCCCTGCTCCACCTTCCATTTTCTAGGATTGTTGAGGCTTGGTGGAGTGCCCAGCCGGCTGGCTGGCGGTGGCCTACCCGGCTGGGACTCCCCTTCCTCTTCCTTCTCTTCTTTTCTTCATTTCTTCTTCTTCTTTTATTTCTTCTTTTCCTTATATGCTTAGTGATGGTTTCTTGCTTCTCATCCCATCTCATACTTCTTTTGGCATATTTGCTATAAAATGAGACGGAAGTTCATGATATGAAAGCAAAGCGTGATAAAGGCAAAATGCAATAAAATCGGCGCTAAAACGCATTAAATAAGGTCGAAATAGAAGAGAATGAAGAGGGGAGTCGGGCTAAATATATTGTATATCAGTAACTTGTAAGTAGGGATGGTAATGAACAATTGGACATGAGACGTAGGTGACATAGCCATATCCATTTTAGTTTTATATCATTCATCATTTATTTATTTTAATCCATTCTCACACATATTCAAAGGGTGAAAATGAAATGGGTGCATGTTAAATATTTTCACCCATCAAATAAAAGATTTATATGCGATTATTTTAAGACGATAAAAATTTCATAATGGTGAAACGTTTTATGTTTTGGAAAAAATAATCAAGTCAACGTGATCGGGTCGATCGGATCAACGCACTTCTTTCATAGGATGCTTCGGGTTGGATGCTTGTTTGTCTTACTCGGATTTTTCCTACACACAAAGCAAACAAGGTTATGGAGAGTCCCGAGGGGTCTCTCTATAATGCCTTAGTAAGTAAGGGTACGTGTGGGTAAGGCCAAGACCATGCTTGAGGCTAAGGTCCAAGATTACTCTCTAAGATGTTTGGGTAGTCTTACTTCTAGAGAGATAATGTGTGTAGTTTATGTTTTTCTTATGATTGGTGAATATTAGATTATTTCTAGCGATCCATGTGTACCTCACTTAATGACTTGGCAATGGTCCTCATTGGGACTTGATTTTATGACCACATGCAAATTTTACAACCTAGAAACCAATTTTCATAGATGTAAGTTTGTTCGATGGGTTGATAAACCACAAACTGAGTGGCAAAAGAATGTTTTTTGTGAGCTACGAAGGAGAAGGATATCCTAAAAAGTGAAGCATCCATTTTGAAAAAATATTTGCAAATTCTACAAGAAGAGAGGAACTGAGGATGAAGAAAGGCAAGTTGGACATAATTTTTTTTTTTGGAGAAATGGCAAAGATGAAATTGTTGGGATTTGCTGTCCTCCAACGAAGTATTCATCAAAAATGGGTTTTCTTATCAGTCAAGATTTTTGTTGTTGTTCTCTTGCTTGTTCTACTAAGCAAGTTTAATTAGGTAGATGAGATGTAGTAGGTTATTTTGTATGTGTTTATTTCGAATGTTTTGGCCATATTCCATTTAATTGTATGTCATGAGTTATTAGATGATATGAGTATTTGAACAAGTAATAAAAGGAGAAATTCAGGGAAATTCTAAGGTATGCATGAGTGTTGATAATTTGAAAGCTAATTTGGAGGTAAATATTGATAATTAATTGGAAAGGTATGAGTGTGTTAGTGTTGCAATAAGGTATATAAAACCAGGGGTAAATGGGTTATTCACGTTTATTTTCCCTAAAGTCACTTAAGGTAACATTTTTTTTATCGGAGTAGCGGTGAGGTACTAATTTTAAAAAAAATGATAAGGTATTAAAATTTAAAAAGTGGAACATATAAGAGTATTTTCAACGATTGATCATGATAACTTATTATTAAGGCTCGTTGTAACTGATGTACATTTTAATTAACCTCGTAAGCGAATGAGTTATCGTTGGGTATTGCAAGGGTCGTATCCCAAGGGACGGTAATTATATGTCTAAGACGGTTTAATCAAATTCTAGTTTAATTGTAGCTAAAATCAAGTTGAAGATGATTAATGTTAAACAAGACTAACAAGGAGGCAAAGATGCGATTTAAAACAAAGAGTAAAAGAAACTAAGGTGAATGGGTTCATTAATGTAAGTATAGGTCAATTATGGTGCTGGTTAAGACTAGTCTAATAGTGAGTCTAAACATATCTCCACCTCTCGGTGCAAGACGGTAGATAGGCAAGCCTCCACCTCTCGGCGCGAGACGAGCCCTAGCCTAAGGTTCAATTGGATTCTCGCCCTAACCTTCCCCTAAATATCCAAAACACACAAAAATACAATACAAGTCCAAGCTCTCACTCAAACTAGTAAATAAACATGGAAATGACTCAAATTACTCATTCAAGCATTTCAACAAACACCTTGTATGCACAAAACAAGTAGACTACCAAAAGACTTAATGATTATACCTAATTACCATAATCGACCCATAAACCTACATTAAATCCCCCATCTACCCTAGCAATACACTACTCACTCATATTAATGGAGGGAAGCATTAAAGATGGATACTTTGATGTGAAATAAGCAAGAGAATACATATTCAACATGTAAACTAATCAAATAAATAAGAAAGAGCAATTAAATGACAAGTAAATAAAATAAAGATGAGAAATTACCAAACATGTAAAAAATGATGAGAATTTGAATTAATATTGTAAGAAAGAGTCTCCTCTTATCTTCAAATTACAACCCAAATATTCACTAATAACTAAGAGAAAGACTAGATATAATAGTAACTAACTAGAAATAAGAGTAATTGTAACTAATTAAGAGATATTAGGTTGCTAATTAGGGAAATATTTCTTACTAATTACTATGGTTCTTCTCTTTAGGGTTGTGTATATAAATGAATTAAGAGAGGGGTATTTATAGGTTGGTGGGATTAGAGGGTTCAAAAAGAAGAAGAATTGAAATTGCGGACTTGGGGTCCCAGCCAGCCAGCCGGCCGCCGGTGGCCTGGACCGACTGGGACTCTATAACTCTTTTCTTCTTCTTTCTTACTTCATGCCGACTCCCCAGCCGGTCTGGCCGGCCGCCAGTGGCCTGGACCGACTGGGGCTCCATGCTCCTTTCTTCTTCTTTCTTTCTTCATGCCGACTCCCCAGCCGGTCTGGCCGGCCGCTGGTGGCCTGGACCGGCTGGGGCTCCCTGCTCCACCTTCCATTTTCTAGGATTGTTGAGGCTTGGTGGAGTGCCCAGCCGGCTGGCTGGCGGTGGCCTACCCGGCTGGGACTCCCCTTCCTCTTCCTTCTCTTCTTTTCTTCATTTCTTCTTCTTCTTTTATTTCTTCTTTTCCTTATATGCTTAGTGATGGTTTCTTGCTTCTCATCCCATCTCATACTTCTTTTGGCATATTTGCTATAAAATGAGACGGAAGTTCATGATATGAAAGCAAAGCGTGATAAAGGCAAAATGCAATAAAATCGGCGCTAAAACGCATTAAATAAGGTCGAAATAGAAGAGAATGAAGAGGGGAGTCGGGCTAAATATATTGTATATCAGTAACTTGTAAGTAGGGATGGTAATGAACAATTGGACATGAGACGTAGGTGACATAGCCATATCCATTTTAGTTTTATATCATTCATCATTTATTTATTTTAATCCATTCTCACACATATTCAAAGGGTGAAAATGAAATGGGTGCATGTTAAATATTTTCACCCATCAAATAAAAGATTTATATGCGATTATTTTAAGACGATAAAAATTTCATAATGGTGAAACGTTTTATGTTTTGGAAAAAATAATCAAGTCAACGTGATCGGGTCGATCGGATCAACGCACTTCTTTCATAGGATGCTTCGGGTTGGATGCTTGTTTGTCTTACTCGGATTTTTCCTACACACAAAGCAAACAAGGTTATGGAGAGTCCCGAGGGGTCTCTCTATAATGCCTTAGTAAGTAAGGGTACGTGTGGGTAAGGCCAAGACCATGCTTGAGGCTAAGGTCCAAGATTACTCTCTAAGATGTTTGGGTAGTCTTACTTCTAGAGAGATAATGTGTGTAGTTTATGTTTTTCTTATGATTGGTGAATATTAGATTATTTCTAGCGATCCATGTGTACCTCACTTAATGACTTGGCAATGGTCCTCATTGGGACTTGATTTTATGACCCACCGTGCTTGTTGGGACAGACTGCCGGACTTAACCTAGAGCTGGCAAACAATGACACGACCCAAAAACACAAAACGAATCCGACAAGAAAACATTGGTATGGGTTTAGGCTTAGTGACCCATTTATGTAAGTGGGTCGACACGATGGCTAGGCTTGTCATGGGCCTCCAAATTCACTATTTATATTACACTACTAACTTTAATAATAACAAGGTAAGTAGGGGTCGATCACACAAGGAAAGTCTATGTTTAGTGTGAGTTTATGCAACTAGTTCTAAAGTAAGCAATTTAGAGGGTATTTCTGAATATGAGTCTAAGTCTAATAAAAAAAATTATTAAAAGATCGGAAAATTCACGTGGTACCCATAAACTTTGTCATTTTGCACGTGGTATACTTTTTTTTAATTTTGTGCACATAGTAACCTTGAGGTTTGATTTTTAAGTATGACATGTTCTTTTTATCGTTCTTAAAATCTTCAGATGAGCATAAATCGTAAGCCAGAAATCAGAATTGCCAAAAAAAAATTATAAATTGATTAACTCTTCGAGATCTATAATTTATCAAACAAAAAATGGTCATTCGAAAATATAAGATCGAATTAGTGGACGATACTTTAGGTTTCGTGAGAAAAAAATCTTAGAAAATGTTAGTCGACAATTTTTTTCCCCAAGTCGTAGATTATGATAAGAAAATGTTTTTAGGACACAAAATTGGCCAAATCCGAATTCCGGTTTAAGGGTTATGCTCAATTGGAGTTTTTTAAAGCGACGAGAAGAACATGTTGTGCATAAAAATAAAACTTAGAGTTTATGGATCCAATACTTAAGAGGGGGAGGGGTGAATTAAGTACCTTTTAAAACTTTAAACAAACAACTCGGAATTTATCTATTACGAATCAGCACTCAGGCAAATTAAACAGTTCAGCGGACTGTTTAAACAATGAAGATTGTGCAGTACTGATTCGAACAGATTCGTGAATGAATCGAAATACAAGAAACCAAAATAACGATCAAACAACAATAAGAACGCAGCGATTTTTAAGTGGTTCGACCTACTCTCTAAAGGTGTACGTCCACTATCTCTCTTATTAATATCTTCCTTATAAATCAACCCGATTACAAAGAAGACCCCCACGATCAACCCGATCGTGCGACTCGAGTACAACCCCGTACCCCAATAATCTCTCCCTCACAATTCTGAAAATTACAAATCTTTAGTCTCCTTATATGGTTCACAACTTTGAACAATGGAGAACAAAATCCTTAGAAGATAGATGATCAAGAGCAACTCGAAAAGAAAGACACAACTCACAAAAGTTTTGCAAAAAGAGTTTTTCAGAAAATAAAATAAAAGCTCAATCTTTTTTGCAAATTAACGCTTCAGCACAAATTGGTGAGATATCTAATCCTGATATAGACTCTCAAATATATAGAAAGAAGTAGCTGAGAGAGTCCACAAGATAAGGAAAAATATTATAAAAGATAAGTTTTCCAAAAAAATATATCTTCCATATCTTGGATAAAATAATCTTCTAATTAAATAATTTTTCTAAAATAAATTCCAACTGAAAGAAGATTATTAGATCTCAGAATATTATTCAAAATAAAATTCTTTTAGGAAATATTTTCCAAATCTCACGAAATATTTTTTAAACAATATGCAGCGCAGCGTTTTTCTATTTCAATAGTCTGACCCGATTTAAACAGTCTGTAAGACTGTTTAAAACGGCCAAATTGAGTTATGCTCAAGATCATCATCTTTACACCAACTAGACACACGACAATTGACTAGAACTAATCTTTATTGATCATCAAGCTTTATTCCAACTTTTGCATTCTGTGAATAACATATCTAGGCATGCACAAAGCAATCAAACACGTTAAACGACAAGTAGCACGGACTTGTCATCATCAACAAACATGGTTCAACAAATTCCCCTTTTGATAATGGCAAGTCCTTAGTGACAAGTTCCCCCTAAACACAAGATTAGTAAGACAATAATAATCATGACAATTGATAGAATTTAGGAAACAGTCTAAGATCAACATAGTTGAAATGAACCCTTAGTTTTTCGAAACGCTAAGAGGAAAACTTCATAGTCAAAGTTCTAAAGATTAGTAGCTACTAGGTACGAGATCCACCATGTACGAGATCCACCACTATTTCCCCCTCTTGATATCATCAAAAAGAGAAAGAGAGTCAAAATAGTCAACGCACACCCATTGTCACAAAGACAAGGAAATAGCTACCCGACACACAGTCCACATATATATACATCATAATAACTAGTTTAAAACAACCAACGAGAGCACCATATACAAACGCATCCACAAAAAAGAATAGGCAATATATGGGTTAGGCTTATTTAAAGGGATAGGTCGAGGAAGGGCAAATTATGAAGGGTAAGGGAGGGTTTATGTTAAGTTAGAATTGACTTTGAGTATGAGTATAAAGATTACATGAGATATCTAAACTTCGTGAAAGAATTGTGTAGCAAAAGATCAAGATACATGCATATGCAGTATTGAAGAACATGAAAAACGTAGGAGATTTGAAATCAATGAGGAACTAAATCATCACATAGTGCTCATATTCCTCCTTCTTCTTCTTCTTGTTTTTTTTTCGTTCTTCCTTTTTTTCGCCTTTCTTCACTTTCTTTTTTTTCATCACTTTTTGTCTTCCTTTTTTTCATCATTTTTTTTGAACACTCTCTCATTTCTCATAAGAACTTATATTGTAATGAGAATCTCCATACAAAGTTTTAGCAACATCAAAAATCCCCGATGAAAGTGCAAGATGAAAACATGTGCAAATATCATTATCGTATTAAAAATGGCACGAATAAAAGAAACTCAAGTGCAATATACTCAAACCAAAATCAATTAGGTGAAGGTATAAATTAGTTTTGAGCTGTAGGTTAAATAGGTAGGCAAATTAATTTGGTGCTTCCTATCTATTGTAGATAGGTTTTGGTAAAACAAGGTTTGGGTTCTAGGTTCTCAACTGAACAGTGCAGAGGACTGTCCAATTTTGGTTTGATAAGTTCTGGGTTGTTTTGGCTTATTTTTGGGTTATTTGGATTTGGCCTTTATTTGAGAACAAAGTGGATATGCAAGTTAAGTACAAACACCGAAATGTCAAACCCGTTACTAGTCTATGAGAAGGGGACCAGACTAGGCAAACTACAACCATGTTCCATAAATAATGGAGAATTACCAACTCAATGACACAACGACCCTTTTTCTAGTCAATCATATTAGAAAATTTAAGTGGATCATTAACTACGAGCTACAGTTTAATAGACCAAATTCCAATCAGATATTCTCAAATTGTTCCCTTGCTAAAGATTTAGTAAAAAGTCGGATAACTGATCTTCGATTTTACAAAATTTTAAGGAAATGTCCCCTTTTTCTTCCATGTCACGAAAAAAGTTTGTCATAGAATGTTGAACACCATTTTATGAAGTATTAATCGCACCCATGTTATCACAAAGAATAGACACACAAATGATAGTCATACCGTAATCCCGTAATTGTTGTCTTAATCCTTTAGTTCATTTGACGGAACCCGAGTTGTCTTACTCCTTCACTATAGTCTTACTCCTTTGGCTCCCTCTGAACTGTCGGGTCTCTGATTCAACAGTGTCATTGACTGTTCTGTTCCCCCTGAACTTGAGATCGCTTCTATGAGAACAATTTAGTGGACTGTTTAACACCCTTCTGGTTTTGCTCATCAAGTTCTCGTGGGCTATCTCTTGTTATTTTTCTTTATCTGCACACAAGCTTGATGATGTTAGATAAATATTTATAACCAAGATGAAGAATATAACATAGTAGGTAGTAAGCCAAGAGCTTAAGAATATACATACCACTACCCTTTTATATTTCCCATGATATTTGTTTAACATTAAGATTAGAAGTTGAGAATTCTTACCATTCTTTCTTGAAGTGTGTATAAACTTGAAGCATCTTACCAATTTATGTATCACACCTCCACTTTGTAGGCTCTATGTGAGAGGTTAAAGATATCGTCCATATGCACCTTGAGCAACGAAATTTATTTTGATCAATGCATATTGCTCCCTCTCACTTTAACCTGCAAAACAGATTATACTTTGGACTTGGGTACCCAAATTAACTTGGGTCCCTTTTGGTTAGTCACTTGTGCTAATAAGTCCTTTCGAATCCACATTTTCTTGACAATATTATAACTTTGTTCCATGTAACCTAACCTCTTATTACAAGCATTAAATACGTGTCCTGTTTTCCCACAAAATTTTCACAAAGTATACTCAGGTAGGTCGACATACTTACGTTTACGAAAGTCACCTTCTACGGGTTCAGGCTTTCTGGAATAGACATTGCTGGAAGCATTCTTAATTGAACAGTTCGGTGTTCTGTTTACTTTCTGTTCAGGAACCCAAACTGTATGATATTGAGGATCATCTAGCTTGAAGTTAGAACAAGATTCATACCCTAATCCTAGCTTCTTAGTATTACTGGATTGATTAACTAGGAAGTCAAGAACGGTATTACTTCCTTCCCACTTAGCGGTGACATTCCTAGCATTTATTAGGTCGATTTCAAGGTTATCGATTTTTCTAAGAAGTCTCTTGTTCTTGTTAAGGAGATCGCCGTAGTCAACATTGAGTCTATCAAATTTAGTACTGAACTCAGAGTATGTGGTAGCTCCTTTAACATGCATATTTTTTATTTCATCCAGTTCGTTAGTTAAAGCTTGTATCTTGTTGACTGGCGATTCATTTTCAGTGATAACTTCGGAATGAACAGTCTGTTCAACTGTTCGTTTTTCAATATGTTTCAGATCACGTTTTAACTTGACATTTTCTTCCGCGATAGTTTCAATCTCAGCTTGCATTGCTTCCAGATGTTTACTTTGGTCATAACTAGTGTCTAGGGTCTCGTCAAGAAGCCTAATTATTTTTTCTTTTGACAGAGATATAACACGATTCTTGAGATCTGAAAGACATACCTCGTCGTCAGATTCACTTTCGGAATTGTCAGTATGGGCCATAAGACATCTAAGATCATCTTTGTATGAGTTCTTTTGTGGCTTGGGCTTGTAAGTGGATCAAAGACATAGTTTCTCTTCCTTTTCTTCCTTAGGCGGTTCATCGTCCTCGGATTCGGACTCACCCCATACAGCAGCAATCATTGCACGTTTGTACTCTTGCTTATATTTTTCACGTTTATCTCTAGACTTTACTTCTTCCCATTTGGGACAGTTTTGGATCTGATGATCACGATCTCCACATTTAAAGCAACCCATTCTAGACATAGAACGAGATGAAGAAGAAGAAGAAGTAGAAGGAGCAGATTTCTTTGATGTAAAATTTTCGATCTTCCCTTGATTTTGTTGTCTGATTATCTTTGTAATACGCTTAGATAACGCAACTTCCTCCTCAAGATCACTTTCATTATCACTTGAGAAGGCGTTCAAGGCCAGGCCCTTAGCCTTGGGCTTCTCTTCGGCATCATCAAGGGCTATTTTATGTGCCATAAGAGATCTCATTAAAGCTTCATAGGTTAGAGTGGTTAAATCCCTACCTTCTTCAATGGCTGTGACCTTGGCTAGCCATCTCTTGGTTAAATTTCTTAAAATTTTACGGACAATGTCCTCAGTTTGAAAAGAGCGACCAAGATTTGAAAGGTCGTTGGTTATGCTTAAAAATCGGGAAGACATACATGCTTTTATTGGATTCATCTTTTTGCATTTTGAAGGCCTCGTATTGTTTCATTAAGAGATCAATACGAAGTTTCTTCACTTGCAATGTTCCCTTGTGGGCTAACTCGAGAGTATCCCAAATTTGTTTAGCCGTCTTACAACCAGCAATACGGGCATCCCCCTCATTTATAAGACCAGATTGTAAAAGGGATATTGCTCGAGCATTCTTTTATGCCTTCTTATAGTCATTGGCAGTGTAGGCCTCTCTTGCTTTAGGAATTTCAACACCATTTGCATCGGTGGTCGTAATAACAAGAGGGCCAGTTTCAATAATTGCCCAACACTCATAATCAGTTCCTTGAATGAAATACATCACTCTATTTTTCCACCAGTGATAGTCCGTGCCATCGAAGATAGGACATTTGACAGATATGGAATTCATTTTAGCAAGATAAAAGTGAAAAGATAAACTCAAAAAGGATCAAACTCTTTGTGGTAAAGCAATCAAGAGCACAAGGCTCTGATACCAATTGTTGAGTTTATGGATCCAATACTTAAGAGGGGGAGGGGGTGAATTAAATACCTTTTAAAACTTTAAACAAACAACTCGGAATTTATCTATTACGAATCAGCACTCAGGCAAATTAAACAGTTCAGCGGATTGTTTAAACAATGAAGATTGTGCAGTACTGATTCGAACAGATTCGTGAATGAATCGAAATACAAGAAACCCAAATAACGATCAAACAACAATAAGAACGCGGCGATTTTTAAGTGGTTCGACCTACTCTCTAAAGGTGTACGTCCACTATCTCTCTTATTAATATCTTCCTTATAAATCAACTCGATTACAAAGAAGACCCCCACGATCAACCCGTTCGTGCGACTCGAGTACAACCCCGTACCCCAATAATCTCTCTCTCACAAATCTGAAAATTACAAATCTTTAGTCTCCTTATATGGTTCACAACTTTGAACAATGGAGAACAAAATCCTTAAAAGATAGATGATGAAGAGCAACTCGAAAAGAAAGACACAACTCACAAAAGTTTTGCATAAAGAGTTTTTCAGAAAATAAAATAAAAGCTCAATCTTTTTTGCAAATTAACGTTTCAGCACAAATTGGTGAGATATCTAATTATGATATAGACTCTCAAATATATAGAAAGAAGTAGCTGAGAGAGTCCCACAAGATAAGGAAAAATATTATAAAAGATAAGTTTTCCAAAAAAATATATTTTCCATATCTTGGATAAAATAATCTTCTAATTAAATAATTTTTCTAAAATAAGTTCCAACTGAAAGAAGATTATTAGATCTCAGAATATTATTCAAAATAAAATTCTTTTAGGAAATATTTTCCAAATCTCACGAAATATTTTGTAAACAATATGCAGCGCAACGTTTTTCTATTTCAATAGTCAGACCCGATTTAAACAGTCTGTAAGACTGTTTAAAACAGCCAAATTGAGTTATGCTCAAGCTCATCATCTTTACACCAACTAGACACACGACAATTGACTAGAACTAATCTTCATTGATCATCAAGCTTCATTACAACTTTTGCATTCTGTGAATAACATATTTAGGCATGCACAAAGCAATCGAACACGTTAAACGACAAGTAGCATGGACTTGACATCATCAACAAACATGGTTCAACAAAAACGTGAAGGGTGACATGTGAACAAACTTAAAATACAGGGTATCATGTGGAAAATGGCAAAGTTTAGAAGTATCACGTGAATTTTCTGTTAAAAGATTACAGTAAAATCAAATTGAAAAAAGGTCTTGGGTCTTATAATTGCCACAAATGAGTTAGGTTTGATCATTGACTCTTTTAGACTCTAATGACTCTTAAATACTTTGTTGTGAAAACACAAGTTTCTACTTCTCCATACTTTTAGTTATTCACTGCAAAAAGCGCACATAAACAACCCTTATGGTGACGACAATCTAGTCCAAGCGTACCTAAATTCAAAAATTTCACAAATAAAATCATTCGAAAATTTCTCCATTGAGCTGAATCATAAACACAATGTCACAGTGTCGTGCACTGTTGCATGGTTTTGCAGTCACTTGACAAACTAAGAATGTTACACTACTTCGTTTACAACATTTGACTTAGGCTAATACTCTTGCACCATGCTTGAGAAATAATTGAGAGCTTCAAATGCTACAAATCATAACTAAGAAGCAAACTATTAAATGACAATGAAACTTGGCATCATCAATCAAGTGTGGTTGTAACAAATTCATATGATTAATATTCTCCTACAACTCAACAACGATGAAAAGCATACAATGGATGAACTATGGTTGCTACTTGCTATCCATGTCTAGGCAAGTGAACAAACGATTCAAATTTCTAAACTAACAAGAGAGTAGATATAAGACAAACTAGCAAGAACTATCAATCATCATAATAATAAAATGAGAATATAAATCAAAATTTAAGAGGTAAAAATATAGATTAAAGAGTTTTACAAAATACTAATTCATTTACTTTAATTGCTTGACCCGAGATGAGGAAGTTAACCTTTAATCTCCAATATACTAAAAGATTAAATATATCCAAACTTTTCCCTCCAAATGTCACATATAGTTTAATAAGGACATAAATAAATTGGTTGCTGTTACAACTAGATACATAATTTAATAAGGAAACAAATGAAAATTAAAGTCATATAATGTGATAAATTAGATAGTTAATTAACACTAATATTTTTTAGTTTTTAATAAAATAAGAAACTAAATAATATTTTTGGCCATGACACCTTTAAAAAAAATTAATAAATTATAATTGCTATAATTCTAAAAATATGAAGCATGGATAAAAAAACACATAAATTCTCATAATACATATGATGTCAAAGAAATATTTTACTACTATTGTTATTTTTAAAAATAAACATGATGGCAACGTTCACGTGTTTAACAAACACTTTCGATCTAACGAATTCTATAATTATGTCTCTTGATACAAACGTACCAATTTGAAAGTATTCATACATTGTTTTACTTCCATAACTAAGAAAATACGAATAATATACTGCGAAACATTATTAAATTCTCTATTATCTTTATCTAAAAAACCGCACAGTATTAATAGTAATTATTTTATAATTAAATTCCAAATTGAGTTAAAACTTAATAGTACAATTGTTAAATTCTCTATTATTTCTATCTAAAAAATCGCACATCCGTGCGGGATCTATACTAGTACAAAAGGTAATGAAGAGTCTATTAATCGAATACGAAAGAGGGGGGGGGGGGGGGGTGAATTGAGTATTAAAAACTTGCCCCACTTTTTCGATTTATATCATATGTAATTAATTATTTGATCTTATGAATTAAAATCAACTAATTAATTAATCAAAGTAAGCGCAAATAACTAAATAACGAAAAGTAAAGAGATAAGATAGAGGCACACGATTTTTGAAGTGGTTCAGTTTCACACGTTGAAACCTACGTCCACTATTCTCGATTAATAATTTTTAGTACCTTTCTACGGATTACAAAAATTACCAACCCACTCGTATAATCAACACTATGATTATAACTCAAGGTGAGTATCGCTAAATACTCTATACTATTTTACGCTAATAAGAAAGTACAATATAACTCACACAGATTCCCGTTAAAGAATTGTAAGCTTATAATGATGTACTATTATCCAATAACGTATTTCACTCGAGCGATTGATAATAATTGATGCACGACTCTTTTAAAAACAAACTCTAAAAATAATAAATATTTGCTCAAAGGTTTGCTTTAAAACGATTTTGGAAAATCAACACTAGAAAATAATTGTGCCGTGTGTATGTAGTGTATTTCGTGTGTATGTCGTGCAAATTGCAATTTGTATGTGAATGAGTATTTATAGTAGAAGAATCATAGTAGATCTAAAACCCTAGTATAATATTTAATAAAGATATTTATCTTACCATAAAATAATATTTGCTTATCTTTTAGAAATATCTTTATCTCAAAATATTATTTGTTTTATCTTATAGAAATATATTTATCTTAATATCTCAAAATATTGTTGTAAAGATATAGTAGAATCCTAGATTAGGTAAACTAAGGAAACAACCTATGGAGGCCGGATTCCTAGCTCACGAAACCCTAGGAGCAAGAATCCCTAGGTGGCACAAACTAGGTTTCACGAAACCCTAGATGGCTCAACCACTAGGTGGGCTAATTAGGTTAACAACAAATTGAGATAGAATATATTAGAAACCCTAGGTAGCATGACAACCCATAAGTTGTATTACTAACCAATAGAATCTCATAAATATATGCTCTATTAAAATAATTGATAAATATAAAAATAAAACTCTTTCACTTTTGAAAACATTTCAAAACATTTTATTTCCAAAATCATGCATCAATATTTTATCATCCAAAGTCATAGACTAAAGCTATAACTTTTGAACATAAAATCTCTCTAATGGAATAGTTACCGAATGACGACCTATACTATCTAATCTTCACAAAGATCTTCAGTATACGGATCATCTCTTCATCTTGATCACAAAGACCCTCCATCTCGAGTCTTGTGTAGATTTATGTAGATCTTGTTTGAAGCGATTTCCCTTAAAGTTATGCCTGGTTAGCTATAACTTCCAAGTTCACTTCCAAAGTTATTCCTGAAGTTGTTATAACTTTGTCTCACAAACTGTATCAAAGTTATGCCTAACTTTGATCTTTCTTCTCATAATTGTTGCTAGCTATAATAAGACTAAAGCACACAATTACACGCATATGATATATCGAGTAAAACACATTATTACGTAAACATATGTCATTATCAAAACTATGAAATTGGTCCAACAAATTCCCCCCTTTTGATGATGACAAGTCTCATATGATTTTCTCTTAACAAAGTAACTAAGTATAGTTCCCCCTCAACAAAGCACTCCAAAGTTATAGCAACTTTGATCGCAAGAACAAAACCACTTAGCCAAAGTTATAGCTTGAGAGAATTTAAGAGATAACGAGTCTTGACAAGGAGCAAGCTTAAGCAAAGACTCAAATCATATCATTTCTTCCCCCTCTTGGCATCATTGACAAGACAAGAACAAAGACATGAAACGACTAGAATAACACATGTCAAGGCAAGAAATAGATATGCAAAATACGCAATATAAGACGATATATATCAAGCAAAATAAAGTGCAAATGTTGATTAAACTACAAACCACAAAAATATATTGTTAGTTGCCATTGAGCCGAATAGACAATGTCAGAATAAGCCAAATGGGCCGAATAGGATTAGTAGTTTAAGAGTTAAAACAACCAAGGATAGAAAAATCAAGGCATTTTGGGTTGACGGATTTTGTTAGGATCGACATAACCGGGCCTAGTGCGGTACTCAAGAGTGGAAAGACGGTCAAGGCAATTAGACACATGAGAAGCTTGAGCGGTGAGGCAAGCATCAAAGTTCCGGACTTTTAGCGAAAGAGCCTCCGTCGCATCGTATATAGTACGCATTCCCTCACGCATCTCCGTCCCGCTCTTAACCAACGACCCGCCTTGGCTCACCAAGAATGTCATCCTATCCCTTTGCCTATACGCCGCTTGCTTACAATCGATAATATTTCGTTCCAACTTAGCAAGGCGATCATCCACACCATCCATCCATGTCCTCATCTCATGACTCACACCCGACCCACCTTGGTCACGGGTTGAGCTCAAGGAACCCACGGCCACGGCTTGAACAACCGTGTCCAAAACCGTCTCAATTTTCTTATCCTGCGCATCCAAGCGCTCCATAATACTACCAATGAACATATCCAATTTGGATTCAATCACAGAAAAATCAGCCCCACCCGAAGACAATCCAACCGCACCTCCTTTGACCAAAAATAACAACTCCGGACCATTAGCATCAAGCTTCATAAATTTCAAGAACGTATCACACATTTCATCTTTTACCGCGACCCCATAATTTTGCACATTAACAACTCCCTTTGACTCAAGGAGCCGAGACAACCACATGCCATACGACAAGTCAAGAGTAGAGTAAAATTTGTCTTCGGTCACCGAGAAAGCGGTTTGTGAAATACGATTAAAAACAAGAGAAGGTAGATTAACCCGATTGCCCTCCAACCAATGCTTAACGACTAACATCTCATAGCATGCAATTTTATCCCGTCCGCCCCGTCGCGGAATCACGGTATTCCATAAAAAATTTAACAGAAATTTCAGTTTTGGTGACACACTTCCAGCCAACACGCAACTCGACACCGTCGCCCCAACATCAAAATACTGCTTAACCTCCAGCTTAGCCATGTCCGTCAGCTCATCCCATGACGTACTCGGATTGATTTTGATTCCATCATCAGGAACCAAAAACAGAGTACAAAAGTCCGTCACGGAAATCGAGACTGATCGGCCATTAATGACGGCATGCAAGACTCCATTGTCTAAAGAAATAGAAGAAAAGAACTGAATTACCTCAATCGGATACACCGGACCCGAAAACTGAGCCACCGTTTCCCATTCTTGGAAATTCAGAAAATCCGAAAAGAATCCCAAAGCCCTATACTTGTCACACCAAGCCTTAGGATAATACCGACCACCGTGTATTTCATATTGAGCAACCCGGTTCACAAGTCTTCTTTCGTCTTTTGTAAGACGGATTTTATCAATTCCCAATGAGGTTTCTTGCGGCGAAAAATCACGGAGAGTTACCCGTGTGGTCTCCTCGGAAACCGTGTCAGTGGGTTTGTTTGGAAATTCTTCTTGGAGTCTACCTTTGCCTTTATTTAACCGTCTTCTTTTCGTACCCTCGAGACCCGCACCCGACTCGGTTTGGTTTGGGTTGGGTGATTGTTGTGTGGGAGGAGAAGAGGTATTTTTAGGCATGCTTGGCTTGGTGGTTTTAGGATTTGGGTTTTTGGCAATTTTTGATCTAGTAGAAGCCATTGTTGAAGGTTTGAAGGTTTGGGTATTGTGTGTTGTTGTGGGTGCCGTGAGATTGATGAAGAAGATAGTAAAAGTTGGTTGAGTAATGAAGTGGTAAAAGTAATAGGTGGAGAAGGGTAATTATGATTGTGTAAGATGTAGGGTAGCTTTTGTACTTAGGCACATGTTGTGCCGGCTCCAATCCCCTATTTTCCTTTTTTTTTTTTTTTTTTTTCAATTTGAATTTTGGTAGGAAAAGAATCTTGGGTGGTTATTTTTGTTGAGATATGGTAAGGATAGAATTTGGTAAATAAAAAATATGGAAAGGTTATTTTGTTTGAGAATTTCGGCTAGTATAGGATACATGGGTAGAATTTGGCTCAATTTTGGAAAGTGAATAAGATAGGTTTTAGGCAAATAATGTGGTTCATAATTCAATTTCCATAAAACACTAAATATGCAAGATACTCACGTAAAATATATTATATTAAACACAAATATACTAGCAATGAAATATGCGGACACAGTCATATAATCTCGTCTTAATCTAGCCAGTCACGCAGGTTCACAACATAAATAAGATGAATTTAATTGCTACCGATTAAACCAATTTCCAACCGCAAAATCTCAAAACGTCTTCTCGCTAACGCCTTTGTTAAAATGTCAGCCCATTGATTTTCAGTACTACAAAATTCGAGTTTTATGTTGCCCTTTTCTACATGGTCACTCAAAAAATGATGTCTAATGTCTATATGCTTAGTACGAGAATGCTGAGCTGGGTTCTTAGAAATAATAATAGCACTCGTATTATCACAGAAAACAGGCATACAACCAACATTAACACCATAATCACATAGTTGTTGCTTTAACCAAAGTATTTGAGAACATACCAGTCCTGCAGCGATATATTCGGCTTCTGCAGTGGATAACGCAACCGAATTTTGCTTCTTTGAGCCCCACGTTATTATGCAAGGTCCAACAAACGTAGCAAATCCAGAGGTACTTTTTCTATCTAACGAACATCCCGCATAATCTGCGTCTGAATATCCTACTAGATCGAAATTACACTCAAGTGGATACCACAAAAATAAATTAGATGTACCAATTAAATATCTCAAGATACGTTTAACTGCAATCATATGTGATTCCTTAGGACATGATTGAAATCTAGCACAGACACATACGCTGAACGTAATGTCAGGTCTACTTGCAGTTAAATATAATAAAGAACCAATCATACCTCGATATGTAGTCTCATCTACGGACTTACCATTTTCGTCTAAGGTCAACTTTTTGTCAGTTACCATAGGCGTGTCCATTGGATGAGCTTTCTCCATACCAAATTTTCTGATTAGCTCCTTGACATATTTTTGTTGGTGAATCTTTATGCCTTCTTTGGTTTGTTGAATCTGCAGTCCTAGGAAGAATTTCAATTCTCCCATCATACTCATTTCAAATTATGAGGTCATAAGATCTGAAAAATACTTGCACAATTTATTGTTAGTAGAGCCAAAAATAATATCGTCTACATAAATTTGAGCAACAAGTAAATCAGAACCCTCGGATTTTAGGAATAGGGTTTTGTCAACAGATCCTCTTTTAAAATTGTTTTGTAATAAAATTTTTGACAATCTATCGTACCAAGCCCTAGGCGCTTGTTTCAAACCATATAAAGCTTTATCGAGTTTAAAAACATGGTTTTGAAACTTGCTATTCAAAAATCCAGGAGGTTGTTCAACAAAAACCTCTTCTTCCAAATAACCGTTAAGAACTGCAGTCTTAACGTCCATTTGGAATAATTTCATTCCTTTATGAGCTGCGAAGGCGATGAGCAAGCGAATAGCTTCAAGTCTTGCTACTGGAGCGAATGTCTCGTCATAATCAATCCCCTCTTGTTGATTATAACCTTGAACGACCAATCGAGCCTTGTTACGAACTATAACTCCTGAATCATCTAATTTATTTCTGAATACCCATCGAGTACCAATCACAGTTCGATTAGGAGGTCGTGGCACAAGGTGCCATACTTTATTACGTTCAAACTGTTGAAGCTCCTCTTGCATTGCCACAATCCAGTCGGATTCTGCAAGAGCTTCTTTGATATTGGTAGGCTCTATGGTAGACAAAAAAGAATAGAATGAACAAAAGTTATTTAATATTCGCCTCGTTTGAACTCCTTTATTCAAACTCCCTAGGATCGAATCCATAGGGTGAGAACTCTTATATTTCCATTTCTTAGAGTTCCTAGGCTCATCATCATCTGATGAACTATCACTTTCCTCAAATGATTCAGAATCAAGATTGGTTCCCCCTGAGTTGGACTCTAGGGTTATAGCCAAAGTTGGTACAACTTCAGTTACACCATCTTGGTTCTGGTTCAAAGTTATAGCATCATCAGCTATAACTTCAGTTTCCTTTTCCTTTTTTTGAGAAGAGACATTCGTATCATCAACAATTGTCTCAGTTCTCTGTTCAAGGTCATTTGCGGATTTATCAAGTTCATCATTGATTCCTTCAATAACTTCTTCATTAATTTCTGGCACGTCATCTCTGGAGAGGCGAAAGTCTGGATCATTCATGTCCTCTTCTTCATTCTGTTCAACTTGTTCAAGCACATTATCTTCATCAAATATAACATGAACACTTTCTTCTATGCACAACGTTCTTTTGTTAAAAACTTTAAAAGCTTTACTATGATTAGAATAACCAACAAACACAGCTTCGTCACTTCGAGGATCAAATTTGTTCAAATTACTTTTTCCATTATTATGGACAAAACACTTACTTCCGAAGCAACGAAGGTGAGCTATATTGGGTTTTCTCCCTCTTAAAAGTTCATAGGGAGTCTTTTTGAGAATTGGTCTAATCATAGCTCTATTGTGCACATAGCATGCAGTACTTATGGCTTCTGCCCAAAAACTCTTAGGAAGGCCACTACACAAAAGCATAGTGCGGGCCATGTCCTCTAATGTTCTATTCATACGTTCCACGACACCATTTTTTTGTGGGGTTCGTGGTGCAGAAAAGTTATGTCCTACACCATTCTCCCTACAATATTCTATAAAAGCTTGATTATCAAATTCGGTGCCATGATCCGTACGAATGGAAACTAACTTTTTATCATACTTGTTTTTGGCGAGCTTCATTAGTACTACAAACTCATCGAAAGTTTCATCTTTAGTAAATAGAAAGATAGGCCATACATACCTGGAGTAGTCGTCGACTAGGACGAATACGTACCTTGATCCACCGCGGCTTCTAACTTTCATAGGTCCACATAGATCCATGTGTACCAATTCAAGTGGACGATCTGTACTTACTACTCGTTTCGGTTTGAATGAAGATCTAACTTGTTTACAACGGGCACATGAGTCACACATCTTTTCTTGTTCGAATTTGATTGAGGGTAGACCCTCAACTAAATTCCACAATTTGAGTTTCTTTAAAATAGTTGGACTTATGTGTGCAAACCTCTTGTGCCACAAGCATGAATCATCCACAGTGACTTTCATGCACTTAAAGGAACTTGTAGTGACTTTGTTTAAATCAATCATATACACGTTCCGTTTACGTAGACCTTCTAAGATAACATTGCTAGTTCCTTCAACTATGATACGACAAACATTTGAATGAAAAACGACTTTGTTGCCTTTGTCACATAGTTGAGAGATACTTAGTAGGTTATGCTTAAGGCCATCTACCAGATATACATTATTAATAGCATGTGAAGAGGATATACCAATCTTACCTACACCGACTATGTTGCTCTTCTTGTTGTCTCCAAAGGTGACCTTGCCACCGTTGAAGGGTTCTAGTGAAAGAAAAAGATTCTTGTTTCCGGTCATGTGTCTCGAACACCCACTGTCGAGATACCATAGATTATTTTCTTTCACTATTATCTGCAAGAGAATCAAATACAGCTTTTAGGTACCCACGCTAAGTTGGGTCCTTTTTGGTTAGTGACTCTATATATTTGATCCTTCCTAACCCATACCTGTTTGACAATTCTTTTCTTCTTAGGATAGGGTTTGCTAGGTTTATTATAGTGTTTGTTATTGTTGCGACGCACATTAGGTTTAGATGACTGCTTCTGATTCACATAAGGTTTAGATTTTGAAGGTACAGATGTGTAATCGAAAGCCATGTCATAAAACCACCTGAACTCATTGTTTCTAATCTCATCACGTTGAGATTCAGGTTCAGACTCATTAACACTAGACACGTCATGTTCTTTCACAAAATCAGTTTGATTTTTGTTATCGTTGACATATTTGACACAATTATCTTTAACATGACCGTTATGACCACAATAATTGCAAATCAGATATTCTGAAAGATTGACATACTTCCTTCTTCTGAAATCACGGTCAGAAGGAGTGGTTTTGCATTTATCGTGGTCTCTACGACTATAGCATTCATGACCTAGACCTTTCTTCATCTTATTGTTAGATTGTTCGGTAAGGAAGTCTAAGACCTTCTGACTTCCTTCCCACTTATCATGAACTTTTCGTGCATGTAGGAGCAATTCCTTCAAAGACTGAATTTCTTTTTGACACGACGAATGATCTACATTCGAGTCTTTGGAAGGATTGTTCTTTTTGAAATTTTCACGAAAATCATTGAAACGTTTGTTCAAGATAAGTTTCTCCTCATTATGTTGACTTTTGGCTTGGGAGAATTCAGCCTTCAAATCTTTCAATTGCTGAGAAAGAAAAGAATTTACTTTCTCATGATCAAGAATAATAACTTCCTTTGCCTTAGCTTGAGATTGTAAAAGCTCATTGACTTTCTTCAATTCTAAAGTTGTAGCTTCATTAGCTATAACTTTGGCTTGAAGGTGCTTATTGTTGAGCTTCAACTCTGAGATTATAGCTTCATTAGCTATAACTTTAGACTCAAGAGCTTCTTTCTCAACATTTGTCTTGTCTGAAGTTATAGCTGAAGTTGCCATAACTTTAGACTTGAGCTTTTTAGCTTTGGCCTTAAGAAGTTGGTTTTCCTCAGCAATGTCAAGAATTTTTTCTTTAAGATCTTTCAATTCTAGACTCTGCTCATGACAATGATCTAAGGCTTCTTCAACATACTTAATTAAAGACTTCTTAGATAAATTCTTAACTTGCTTTTTCAGTTCAAGATGACTAACCTCTTCATCATCTTCTGAATCTGGTTCTGAATCTGAGTTGCCAACAAGACACATCTCGGATTCGCTTTCATTGTCACTGTCGGCAATTAGGTCAAGACTGACGTTGCTTAGACACAAGTTGGCGACTTCCTCTTCTTCTGATTCGTCGTCCTCTGTGTCGAGATCTCCCCAGCAATAAGCCATCATTACTTGCTTGAATTCCTTCTTGGTTTTGTCCCGTTGATTTTTGTCTTTGATTTTCTTCCATGTGGGGCAATCTTTGATCATGTGATCATTATCCCCACATTTGAAGCAACCACGACTAGAAAGAGACCCTTTTGACTCAATTTGCTTCTTGTAAGATTTGTTAGTGTTGTTGTTGAACGTTTTCCCTTGTGGTTTGTTAAAGAACTTTTTCTTAAAACGTCTAGCAAATAACACTGTTTCATCTTCAAGATCCGAATCTTGTCTTTCACTAGATTCGACCTGTAAAGCCACCTTCTTGCTATTACTATCATTTGCCGCATCTTCATCAAGAGTAATCTCATGAGCCATTAGGGTTCCAAGTAGCTCTTGATAAGATAGGTTAGATAGATCTTTACATTCCCCAATTACCGTCACCTTAGGTCTCCATCGTTTAGATAGACTTCTAAGGATCTTTCTGGCAATTTCCTCGGAGTCAAAAGTTTTTCCAAGATTTTTCAATTCATTAATGATACTGGAGAAGCGAGTGGACATGCTGTCAAGCGATTCATTGTGTTCCATAGAGAACAATTCGTATTTTCGCATAAGTAGAGCTATGCGTTGCTTTTTGACAACAGTTGTCCCCTCATAAGCTAACTCAAGACCATCCCATATTTCCTTGGCAGTAGAACTATATGAGAAACGATCAAATTCAGTATGGGTCATGCCGTTTTGCAACAGACTAATAGCCTTTGAATTTTTCTCAGCTTTCTTATAATCTGCCTCAACATAGTCATCTTCTTTCTTTTCGATGGAAGTGCCTGTAGCCGTTCCAAGCATGATCTTATTAGGACCATTCTTAATGATTAGCCAACACTCCCAATCGTTACCCTTTATGAAATGGGTCATCATATTTTTCCATAGACTTTAGTTCTTCCCATCGAATACGGGACACTTCAGATGTTTGGAATCCATTAAAATAAAATTTAAATGCAGCGGAAAATAAATAAAAATAAAAAGATAAATGGATCAGACTCCTTGCTGTAAGGCAATCAAGAGCACGAGGCTCTGATACCAATTGTAGAGTCTATTGATCGAATACGAAAGAGGGGGGGGGGGGTGAATTGAGTATTAAAAACTAGCCCCACTTTTCGATTTATATGATATGTAATTAATTATTTGATCTTATGAATTAAAATCAACTAATTAATTAATCAAAGTAAGCGCGAATAACGAAATAACGAAAAGTAAAGAGATAAGAGAGAGGCACACGATTTTTGAAGTGGTTCAGTTTCACACGTTGAAACCTACGTCCACTATTATCGATTAATACTTTTTTTAGTACCTTGCTTTCTACGATTACAAAAATTACAACCCAGACTCGTATTAATCAACACTATGATTATAACTCAGGTGAGTATCGCTAAATACTCTATCTATACTATCCTTAACGCTAATAGAAATTACAATATACCTCCCACCGATTCGCCGTTAAGAAATTGTAAGCTAATGATTACTATTATCCAATAACGTATTTCACTCAAGCTGATTGATATAATTGATCACGACTCTTTTAAAAACAAACTCTAAAAATAATAAATATTTGCTCAAAGGTTTGCTTTAAAACGATTTTGAAAAATCAACACAAGTAAAATAGATAGCCGTGTGAATGTAGTGTATTTCGTGTATATGTCGTGTCTTTTACAATTTATATGTGAAGGAGTATTTATAGTAATAGAAGCATAGTAGATCTAAAACCCTAGCATAATATTTAAGAAAGATATTTATCTTCAATACCATAAAATAATATTTGCTTATCTTTTAGAAATATCTTTATCTCAAAATATTATTTGGTTTATCTTATAGAAATATATTTATCTTAATATCTCAAAATATTGTTGTAAAGATATAGTAGAATCCTAGATTAGGTAAATTAAGGAAACAACCTATGGAGGCCGAATCCTAGCTCACGAAACCCTAGGAGCACGAATCCCTAGGTGGCACAAACTAGGTTTTCACGAAACCCTAGATGGCTCAACCACTAGGTGGGCTAATTAGGTTAACAACAAATTGAGATAGAATATATTAGAAACCCTAGGGAGCATGACAACCCATAAGTTGTATTACTAACCAATAGAATCTCATAAATATATTCTCTATTAAAATAATTGATAAATATAAAAAAAACTCGTTCACTTTTGAAACATTTCAAACATTTTTAATTTCCAAACATTGTCATCAATATTTTTACCATTCAACTGATAGCTAATCTATAACTTTTGAACATAAAATCTCTCGAATGGAATAGTTACCGAATGACGACCTATACTATCTAATCTTCACAAAGATCTTCAGTATACGGATCCTCTCTTCATCTTGATCACAAAGACCCTCCATCTCGAGTCTTGTGTAGATTTATGTAGATCTTGTTTGAAGCGATTTTCCTTAAAGTTATGCCTGGTTAGCTATAACTTCCATGTTCACTTCCAAAGTTATTCCTGAAGTTGTTATAACTTTGTCTCACAGACTTTATCAAAGTTATGTCTAAATTTGATCTTTCTTCTCATAATTGTTGCTAGCTATAATAAGACTAAAGCACACAACTACACGCATATGATATATCGAGTAAAACATATTATTACGTAAACACATGTCATTATCAAAACTATCAAATTGGTCCAACAATGATACATAGACATGGCTGAGATTTACATAACGGCGTAGCACAAAGAATTTCACTACAAATTTTCGGCTCTTGCATGATCTTTTGACAAATGGACTCTCACGGCACACTCGAACACTCATTGTATGCAAAAAGGTGATTTCTTTATGTGTAAATGTTTGAGTCACTCACCTATCTACGACTCATGAAAATGTGTCCGCAGTCTAATATGGTAAACAATTCAAAACACAAGTCAAAGATCACAATGCACATAGAAAAGAAGCCCAAAAATGAGAAGAAGGCTTTGGGAAATGGGTGAAAGGTGGACAAATAGTTATGGTCATGTGAAGGTTATAGTGAGCTAGCAACTGACCAAGGATAAATGAAAACTCAATCCAAACTTTCGATTAGTTCCCAGAAAACGAATGATGAAGCCAGAAGTAACAATTTGGCTTTTTCCACACGAAACACAAGAGTGAACTCCTTCTATATATTGACTTTTTTTAGGAGATACTCACAACTTCTTCACTTATTTCTTTTTCTTTCTTTTTCAATTTCGATTTTTCTTTTTTTCTTTTCTTTTCTTCATTTCTTTTTTCTTTTCTGAACACAACTTCACTTCTTGAACTTTTCGTTTTCCCAATTCACTTTGACAGATAAGAACAGATCTTCTCAAAGGAGCACCCACACACCATAGTCTAGCTACTAGCTCAAAAGGTAGGCAGTTTTTATTTGTAGCTATTATTTTGTAAAGCACTTGTATGAAGGGGCTAATTTTGAAGGGCAAATTAAAGTAAAAAGGCTTCAAATCTTAGTGAATCATGAATGCAATGCTTATAGGAATGAAATGAGAACCATACTTATGCGTTTTGACATGACACACATCACTAGGAGAACTACACACACCTAAATGAGACTGGGTATGGATGTACCAGTCTAAGGAGGTTCTACCTTACAATATATGTAGTTTGCCAAATGTCAAGATCAAGCGTACTCATCTATAGATTCGTTCCATGCCTACTGTGTACAAGACTTCTCCATGTATGCAAAATTCAATAAATATTGAATCATTATCTTTTGAAAGCTCTAAGTTTGGGAAATATAACATGATAGCATAGTAAACAAGCAAGCAAAGCATGAAAAGCATTCAATTGTGTTCAAAAATTTTCTCTATCTTGTTCAAAATTTGAAAAATATAGCTAAAATACAAAAAGGGAAAATGCAATCCCTCCCTCAAGCTAAACATCACATTGTCCTCAATGTGAGTACAAAAGCTAAATATGCAATGAGATGCTTAATGGGAAGAAAGGAAAAATGAAAGAAGAATGAAGCTTACTAGTCAGCGCGGACTCCCCCAAGCTAGTCTTTTGGACTTGACAAGGAAGGTCGTCAGAGATTCTTCAAAAACTCTTTCATCTGCAAAGAAATCTAACAAAACAACGTAAAAGGGAAAAACAAAAATAAAAATGCAAAAAGGAAAAAGGAAAAAGGAAAAACACGGGTTGCCTTCCGAGAAGCGCTTGTTTAACGTCTTGCTCGACGAATTTTTCATTAGAATAATTGGGTTGAGGATGGACGCTCCGTATAGACAATATCTAAACATCCGATGAGAGAATTGCTATAGTAGAGTTTCAGTCTGTGTCCATTAACCTTGAATTTCTCACCATTGCTAGTCACTAGTTCCACATAGCCGTACTTGCTCACATAAGTGACAGTGAATGGTCCAGACCATCGGGAACGAAGTTTTCCTGGAAAGATTTTCAGACGGGAGTTGAAAAGAAGTACTTGGTCACCGACATTAAATTCTTTCTTAATTATCCTCTTGTCGTGCCAACGCTTCGTCTTCTCCTTATAGATCCTAGAATTTTCTTAAGCTTGCAAACGAAATTCCTCTAGCTCATTTAGTTGCAAGAGTCTCCTATCAGCGCTAAGCTTAGTGTCTAAATTTAGTTCTTTGATAGCCCAGTAAGCTTTATATTCTAACTCGACAGGAAGATGACAGGCCTTTCCATAAACCAATCGATAAGGAGATGTTCCAATCGGGGTTTTGAAAGCTGTACGATAAGCCCACAAGGTGTCATCGAGCTTATTACTCCAATCAGTTCTAGATCTTGAGACTACTTTCTGAAGAATTGTTTTCAATTCTCTATTTGAGACTTCTACTTGACCGCTGGTCTGAGGATGGTAGGCTAATCCTCGTCTGTGATACACACCATATTTAGCAAGTAGAGTATCTAACTGCTTTTCTCCAAAGTGAGTTCCCCGATCACTAATCACGGCTCTGGGTACACCAAAACGTGGAAAGATGATCTTCTTAAATAGCCGTATCACAGCTCTAGCATCATTAGTGGGAGTGGCGATTGCTTCTACCCACTTGGAAACCTAGTCAACAGCGACTAAGATGTAACGATTTCCGTTAGAAGAAGGGAATGGTCCTTGATAGTCAATACCCCAGACATCGAATATTTCAACTTCTAATATGCCGTTTTGAGGCATCTCATGTCTCTTGGATATTTGACCCATTCGTTGACAAGCGTCACAAGCCATAACAAAATCTTTTGAATCTTTAAACATCGAGGGCCAGAAAAACCCGGATTGTAAGACTTTGGCTACGGTTTTGGACGGACCATGATGACCACCATAAGCAGATGAGTGGCATCCTTCTAAAACACCTTTAACTTCCCACTGAGGGATACATCGTCTATAAAGACCATCTGAACACTGCTTAAAAAGATAAGGGTCATCCCAAACGAAGAATTTTACATCATGCAAAAATCGTTTCCTTTGGTTATAAGAAAGGTCAGAAGGTAGTTGTCGACTGACAAGAAAATTGGCCATATCAGCATACCAAGGAGAAGAGTCAGTAATTGCCATTAATGAATCATCAGCAAATGAATCATTAATTGGTGTTGGCAGCCCTATTTCAGTTACTCTTATCCTTGAAAGATGGTCAGCGACTACATTTTCTGCTCCTTTCTTATCCCGGATCTCTAGATCGAACTCTTGAAGGAGCAAGATCCATCGTATAAGCCGAGGTTTTGCCTCTTTCTTCGAAAGCAGATATTTCAAAGCAGCGTGGTCAGTGTAAACAATGACTTTCGATCCTATAAGGTAAGAACGGAATTTGTCTAAGGCATAGACAATGGCAATAAGTTCTTTTTCAGTAGTGGCATAGTTGATTTGGGCAGGATCTAACGTTTTACTAGCATAGTAAATAGCATGAAGAAACTTTTCCTTTCGTTGCCCTAAAACAACTCCAACGGCGTAATCACTCGCATCGCACATAAGCTCAAATGGAAGATTCCAATCAGGTGACTGGATTATAGGTGCGGTGATTAGAGCGCGTTTGATTTTGTTGAATGCCTCAAGGCATCCTTCGTGAAATTAAAAGGTGCATCCTTAAAAAGGAGCTCAGTCAGGGGCTTGGCTATTTTAGAAAAATCTTTAATAAACCGTCGGTAAAAACCGGCGTGGCCAAGGAAACTCCTGATTCCTTTTACATTAGCAGGTGGTGGCAGTTGCTCAATAACTTGGATCTTAGCTCGATCCACTTCAATACCTCTTTCGGAAATGATGTGTCCTAAAATACACCTTCGTTCACCATGAAGTGACACTTTTCCCAGTTGAGAACAAGGTCGACTTCTTCACAGCGTTTTAGCACTTTAGACAGATTTGTCAAACAGCTATCAAAGGAAATGCCATAGACGCTAAAGTCGTCCATAAATACTTCCATGATAGTCTCAACAAAATCAGAAAAGATACTAGTCATGCAACGCTGGAAAGTTGCAGGTGCATTACACAAGCCAAATGGCATTCGGCGATAAGCAAAAGTGCCATAGGGACAGGTGAATGTGGTTTTTTCTTGGTCCTCAGGGTGGATAGGAATTTGGAAAAATCCTGAGTAACCATCTAAATAACAGAAATATTTGTGGCAAGCTAACCTCTCAAACATTTGATCAATGAAGGGCAGAGGATAGTGATCTTTTCTAGTTGATTGATTCAACTTCCTGTAGTCAATGCACATACGCCATCCCGTCACAATCCTTGTGGGGATGAGTTCATTCTTCTCATTCTAGACTACTGTTGTTCCTCCTTTCTTGGGAACAACTTGGACAGGGCTAACCCATTTTGAGTCAGAAATTGCATAGATTATGCCAGCATCTAGCAATTTCAGAACTTCAGTTTTAACTACCTCTTGCATATTTGGGTTAAGACGGCGTTGACCCTGAACACAAGGTCTTTGGCCTTCTTCTAGGTTAATTCTATGCATGCAAAAGTCAGGACTTATGCCCGTGAGGTCTTCAAGTTTATAGCCTATTGCCTTTTTATGTTTTCTCAAAACAATCAATAGTGAGTTTAATTGATTTTCATCTAGGAGAGCACTCACTATGACCGGGCAATATTCAGACTCATCTAAAAAAGCATATTTTAGATTTGAGGGAAGAGGTTTAAGTTCAGGTTTATGCACTTCTGCCTTGGCAGGAGTATCAATTAAGCTTATGAACTCCTCAACTTCTTCAGACGGTATCTCTTTACCAGTCAAGTCCCTTTCCAGCTCACTGATCTCAAAATTGTAATTTTCAGAGATATCCTCTAACAATAAAATTGCTTCTAAAGGATCCTCAATTATTGATGGGTACAGAGACTCATCAACGATTGAGTCGACAATGTCAAGAAAGCAGCAAGGCTCTTCAAGCATAGGGCTCTTCATTGCACTGTTTAAGTTGTAGGTGACCTTATCATCACCTACTTCTAATGTCAATTTTCCATTCTTGACATCGATTACTGCTCCCGCAGTGTGTAGAAATGGCCTTCCTAGAATGATAGGGATTTGCGAATCTTCTGCCATATCTAACACTATAAAATCAACTGGAATGAAAAACTTCCCTACTCTAACAGGTACATCTTCTAAAACTCCCATAGGTTGTTTTAGAGAATGATCTGCCATTTGCAGGGTGATACTCGTGCATTTCAGAATTCCCATATTCAATTTTTCGCAAATGAAATAGGGCATAACGCTCACACTAGCACCTAGATCGCATAAAGCTTTATCAATTGTGTAGGTACCTATAGTGCAAGGTATAGAGAAACTACCAGGATCCTTTAACTTAGGAGGGGACTTATTTTGCAATAACGCACTGCATTCGGCGGTGAATGCGATGATTTCAACATCATCCAGAGTCCTCTTCTTTGTTAAGATATCCTTCATAAATTTCGTGTAAGAAGGGATTTGAGTGATTAATTCAGTGAAGGGAACCGTTACTGGAGGTTTTTGACAACTTCCATGAACTTACCGAATTGGGTTTCCTTATGATTCCTCCTCAAACGTTGGGGAAATGGAACTTGGATCTTAATGGGTTCCTTTTCAAGTTCATCCTTCTTTTTAGATTTGTCTTCCGCTTCCTTAGCGGTGGATGGTTGGGTTTCTTTTTGGCTTTCTACTTGTGAAGGCTCAACTGTTGGTTCTTTGGGTTGCTGAGGTTCCGTATAAGTGGTACCACTCCTAAGGGTGATAGCATTTGCGGTGTCTCTCGGTTGTTCACCATGAGGTGGGAGTTGGCCTTGTTTTCTTTGGGTAATAGAGGTAGCCAATTGGGCCATTTGAGTTTCAAGCATTTTGATGGCAGCATCTTTAGCTTGATCACTCTTTTGAAATTGAGCAAACATTGAATCCTGTTTTTGAACAACTTGTAGAAGCATGGATTCAATTTTGCTTAAACTTGAGTCATTTGGTTGGCCTTGAATTTGAGGTGGTTGGTGTTGATTTTGGTAAGGTTGGTTGAAGTTAGGTTGGAATGAAGGTCTCTGGTTTTGAAAACCAGGTGGATTGTAAGGCTTTTGTTGGTGTGGTATGAATGGTTGTTGAGTTTGTTGGTGGGGATTTTGAACGTTGGTACTTTTGTAGGATAAAAACGGGTGGTTTTTTGTGTTTTCGTTATAGAAGTTTGAGAAAGCGTTGCCTTGCCTATATCCTTGATAGGCATTGACTTGCTCTATTGAACTTCTACAATCTTGAAAACTATGCCCTCCAATCCCACATGTCTCACATACCACTACGTGGTTAGTGACGTTGATATGTTCCTTGGATTGGGAAGAGCTTCCTACTTGTTGCTGCAGAAGGCTAATTGGGCTTCCAGGAGTGCTACTTTACTCGAATCATCCTGCTTGGCTTTTAGCGGAATAGCACGCGAGTTGCTATACTGAGAATCGTGGATTGCCATTGACTCGATAGTCGCACTAGCTATCTCTACATCGATTTGATCGAAACGACCATTGTTAGCGGAGTTGAGGATACGACGCGATTCGCCACAACAATCGTTGTAGAATGTGATAGCCAGGAACCATGAATCAAGGCCATGATGAGGACATTCTCTTTGTAATTCTTTATATCTTTCCCATGCCTCATAAAGGCTTTCGTCGCCTCTCTGACGGAATCCAGTAATTTGACTTCGTAAGAGCGCGGTTCGTTCCGGTAGGAAGTACTTTTGATAGAAAGCAAGAGCTAGACCATCCCAATCAACTATTCCTAGGGCAACTCGGTCAAGACTATTGATCCAGAGTTTTGCCTTTCCTCTTAAAGAGAAGGGAAAGAGCATTTCCCTAATCTGTTCTTGGGATACTCCAGTTTGTCTAATCGTGGAGCAATAGTCACAGAAGTTTTGGATATGAAGGTTGGGATCTTCTGTGGCATTGCCACCAAATTGATTTCTTTCTATTAAATTGATGAAGGCAGGTTTGATTTCGAAGTTTTGAGCTGTAATTTGAGGTGTAGCGATACCCTTTGGAAGTGTATCTGCAGTGGGTTTAGAATGGTCGGAAAGTCGAACCATTTTTGGTTGCGAAGATGAAGATGAAATGTTGGTTGAAAGTTGATTGGTTTTCGGAAATGGAGATGAAAATAGATCTTCTTCTCCTTCAAGAGTAGGTAGAATATCCGAGTATTTCTCGCGAATACGATCTAAACTTGAAATGTCAGAAGCTTTTGAAATTTCGTTAAATAGCTTTAATCTCCTACGCAGAGTTCTTTCTAGTTCGGGGTCTAAAGGAATAGGGGTCCCTAGTCTAGAAGATCTGGGCATAAGATAGAAAAGCTAAGATGAAAGATCAAGAGAGGTCTAAAGGAATTTGAGTTCCTAAAGACTAGATAAAACTAATCGTGGTAGAAATCACAATAAAAAGGAAAACTAAACCGTGCTCCCCGGCAAGGGCGCCAAAATTTGATCAGGCCTGTCGCAAGCCCGATGCAAAGATAAATTACCCAGACTAGGCTAATAACAAATTAATGTAATTAGGGAAGTAGGGGTCGATCCTCAGGGAGATGGTGTTTCCTATAGATTGTGATTCGTCTCGCAATTGAGTTTTATTTAATGATTTTCTGGGTTTTGGATTTGGTGATGTCTAAACTAACGAATGGCATAAATAAAAACGAAATAAAAACAAACTAGAATGAAAACAATAAAGCAAATGATAGATTAACAATAATGAGAAGCATCTAGGGAAGTAGGTTCACACATGTAGATTGATATATTGATGAAATTGGATTTAGGATATGCAAGCAATTCATTGAGCGTTCGTAAGAATGGCGTGTTCATTACAATCATAGATCAGATGGTCTAGCAGGCTTTTAGTGCGATTTACTAGGTCTTAATCCACTATGTCACGCTTTGTCTATTCGATTCCTGTATATCTACCTTGGAAAAGAATTCCACACTAGTCAATGATTGTGATCAAGAATCGTCAACTATCGTTAAAGTCCAAACATGCATAGACACAATGTTTTAAAAGCACAATTTCTTTTATCCAATTATCATCTTTTAATCAATCTAACATGGCTACCCTACACCCTAGAAAGGTGACTACTCACTCATGATTATGTTGATATTAACAATGAAAGTTAAGATAGGCATATTTAGGTGATTTTGACAATAATTTAGATTTTCTATGTGGCGATAATAACGACACTATATGACAATCTAAGAAATGAAACTATGATTATAACAACATGAAAATGAATCTAATGAAATAGAAAATGACAATCAAATGGAAAGCAATAAAGAACAATAAGCAAAGGATAAATTGGGAATACCTAGGTGACGATCAACGATGAAAGCGATAACAATAATAGAAATCCCTCGCCTAGAAATACCGTACTTTGAATTACAACTCTTGAACCCGACTAGTAGATACAAAGATTGAAATTCTTATTAAGCTAAGCTAACTTTTTGAAAGGAAATGGACAGAAATAAATAGAAACAAATGACAAAAGAAGAAGAGAATCTAAACTAGAAAGACTAAAGCTAAAAGGAAATATAAGACTAGATTATGTAAGATAGATTGTATGATGGATTATTTCATGGATGATGATATGAGGGGCTTGGCACATCTATTTATAGTATTAGGGTTTCGTGGAGAAGAGGTCGAGCAATAAATGCATAGGTCAAAAAGAGGATGAAGGAGCCGCAATGCACTGAGCAGCAGGAATACCCGATCGGGTACACCACTTACCCGATCGGGTAAGTCGTTTTCTGGAAGCTCTTGACTAACTCTTCAACTTCCTTCGCTTTGACTTGACTTACAACATCCCCCTTGACTCTACAATCGGGTTTGTTGCTTGGATATGATGTAAAGCGATGAATTCTCCCGTCTAATTGATTGGTCTTCCGACAACTACAAAACCGTCTTTGCCTCTTCTCTCCCTTAAGTTAGTGAACCTTCTCGAAATGCCTTACACACGGTCAAGCTTGCATCTTCAAATCGTCGGGTTCTAGGCAAATGCTCGGGAATATAGAAAAAGGGCGTAGAAACGTCACTTTCCCTACAAAACAAGTTAGTAAACAGGAATTCGCCTAGAGGACGATATTAGCTCATAAAATGTCTTAACAAAGCACAAATGACATACAAAACCGAGCTAAACTGGGGGTTAAATTCATACAAATATTCACTTATCATTGGGCATAGAACACGAACGTTACGGCCGTAGGGATCACTCTAAATGCAAATCTACCCATTCTGAACGTGATTTCAGAAAAAGAAAATATGTCAATTTGCCTGAGTATCTTATTTATAATTATTGTGGTTCTATGGGTCATCTCATTAAAAACTGTGTTAAACACACGAAATACCTGAATAAAAATATGAACTTTGTCAGAGCCTTTAACATACAAGAGGAAGAGGACATGTGTCTTAATCGTGAACCCTTAGTAGAATAAGTCAGAAATAATGAACATCGTTGGTTTGACGATATGAGTTTTGCTTACAAGAAGAAAACCAACTTGCCTCAGGAAGGGCAACAACCCAAGAAGCAATAATCTCGGGAACCTAGACAACACCAAGAGACCAAGACACCTCTTGTTAGACCAAACCCTAAAAAAAAAAAACCATAAGACAAGTTTGGGTTAGTAAAGACATGATATTTAGGGTAACTAACACTAAAGGACCCAACCTTACTTGGGTACCTAAAAAATTTGTTTAACTTGTCTTGCAGGTAGTTGTGAAAGAAAATAACTCATGGTACCTTGATAGTGGATGCTCAAGGCACATGACTGAAAATAAGAATCTATTTCACTTGACCATTTTAATGGAGGTAAGGTCACCTTTTGAGACAACAAGAAAGGTAAAGTAATTGGTGTTGGTAAGATCGGTATATCTTCCTCTCATTCAGTTAGTGATGTATATTTAGTAAGTAGTCTCAAGCATAACCTACTCAGCATATCTCAATTATGTGACAAAGGTAACAAAGTCATTTTTCACTTAGATATTTGTCGCATCATAATTGACGGTAGTAGTAAGGTTATACTTGAAAGACATCGTAGAAAGAATGTACACATGATTGATTTGAATGATGTTCCTACTAACTCTTATACATGCATGAAAGTAACAATAGATGATCCTTTTTTATGGCACAAGAGATTTGGTCACATTAGCTCCCTTACCCTGAATAAAATCAAAATATGGGATTTGGTTTAAGGCTTGCCTAAAATCAAGTTTGACCAAGAAAAGATGCGTGACACTTGTGCCAGATACAATCATGTGAGGTCGTCCTTCAAACCTAAAAGAGTAGTAAGCACAAATCATGATGTAGAAATTGTCCATATGGATCTTTGTGGTCCAATGAAGGTAAGAATTAGAGGAGGATCCAGGTATGTCTTTGTTCTTGTTGATGACTACTCATGGTATGTTTGGTCTATATTCTTACACCCAAAAGATGAGACTTTTGATGAGTTTTTTTGTCTTATGAAACTTGTCCAAAACAAATATACATCCAATCTTATTTCTATTCGTACAGATCATGAGACCGAATTTTACAATCATGCTTTCATAGAATATTGTAGGAAAAATGGTGAAGGACATAACTTCTCTGCACCACGAACCCCACAACAAAATGGTGTAGTTGAACATATGAATAGACCCTTAGAGGATATGGCTCGAACAATGCTTTTATGTAGTGGTCTTACTCGTAAATTTTTGGCTGAGGTCATTAGTACTTCTTGCTACATTCATAATCGTGCTATGATCAGACCTATTTAAAAGAAAAGTCTTTACGAACTCCTCAGAGGTCGAAACCCCAATATATCCCACTTGCGATGCTTTGGGATTAAATGTTTTCTTCACAACAACGACAAAAATAGGTTCAGCAAATTAGATCCTAGGAGTAATGAGGCTAATTTTATTGGTTATTCTGATCATAGTAAGGCTTATAAAGTCTTTAATAAAAGAACATTATGCATCGAAAAAAGTGCTCATGTTATACTTGATGAGAATGATCAGTTTGATAAGCCAATACAAGATGAGGAGGAGGATTAAAATGAGCCTGATTTTGAATTGTCCAAAGATGATCCTCTAGAGTTGGATGAAGAAGAAAAGGAGATTGAAGGCACAACTGATGAGCTCGAGACTCCTACGAATAATAACGGAAAGAGAGTTGATGTTATAATTGAGTATACTATAACGTCCTCTCAAAATAAGGAATTAAGTACCAAGGTTATAGCTGATGAAGCTATAACCTTGAATTCAAATCAAAATAGTGAATCCAAAGCTAAACCTGATTTCACATACAACCTTGAGATTGAATTTAGGGGGAACAACCCTTGATTTTGAAACATTTGATGGTTCTACCTCAAGATCTAATGAAGAAGTGCCTAAGAGTTCCACCAAATGAAAATATAACGATTCGCATCCTATGGATTCGATCATTGGAAATTTAAGAAAGGTTCTTCAACCACGAAGATCTCTGAATAACTTTTGCTCTTTCTACTCTTTCCTCTCTACCATTGAACCTAAGAATATCAAGGAATCCCTCACTGAACCAGACTGGATCGTTGCTATGCAAGAGGAATTACAACAATTTGAAAGGAACAAAGTTTGGAACTTGGTTCCTATAACAAAGGAACGATCAGTCATTGGTACAAGATGGGTGTTCATAAACAAGCTAGAAGACTCGGGAGTTATTGTGCGAAACAAAGCAAGATTGGTTGTTCAAAGATACAATCTACAAGAAAGGATTGACTACAATGAAACATTTGCTCTCGTAGCTCGACTTGAGGCTATTAGACTTTTAATAGCATTTGCAACTCTCAAAGGACTTAAATTATTTCAAATGGAGGCTATTAGATATTTGGAAGAAGAAGTTTTTTTGAGCAACCCCCCAAATATTTGGATTCAAAACCATGTCTTTAAACTAGATAAAACTTTGTATGGTTTGAAACAAGCACTAAGGGCGTGGTACGACAGATTATCAAAATTCTTACTACAAAGCGATTTTAAAAGAGGATCTTTCGATAAAACCTTGTTCCTAAAATCCAAGGGCTCAGATTTATTAGTTGTAGAATTTACGTTGATGATATTGTTTTTGGTTCAACTAATAATAAACTTTCTGATTATTTTTCAGAATTGATGACCTCAGAATTTGACATGAGCATGATGGGAGAACTGAAGTTCTTCCTTGCACTACAAATCCAACAAACAAAGAAAGGTATAATGATACACCAACAAAAATACATCAAAGAGCTAATCAGGAAGTTTGGAATGGAGAATTCTCATCCTATGGTCACTCCTATGGTCACATATAAGAAATTAACGAAAGATGAAGATGGTGAGTCTGTCGATGAGACGACTTATCGAGCTATGATTCGCTCACTTCTCTATTTAACTGCAAGTAAACTAGATATTATGTTTAGTGTGTGTGTTTGCGCTCAATTTTATTCGTGCCCTAAAGAATCACATATGGTTATAGTTAAAAGAATTTTGAGGTATTTAATTGGTACATCTAAACTATATCTATGGTACCTTCTCGATGGTAATTTTGATCTCATAGGGTATTCAGATGCAGATTATGCAAGTTGTTCACTTGACAGAAAAAGTACATCTGGCATAGCTACGTTTGTTGGACCATGTATAATCTCTTAGGGGTGTAAGAAACAAAATTCAGTTGCCTTATCTACTGCAGAAGCTGAATACATTGTTGCAGCCTTGGTATGTTCTTAATTACTTTGCCTGAAGCAACAATTATCTGATTATGGTGTGGATGTTGGGTGTATACCTATTTTATGTGACAACACGAGTGCTATTATTATTTGAAGGAATCCTGCGCAACACTTGCGTACAAAAAAAATAGAAATTAGACACCATTTTCTTAGAGACCAAGTAGAAAAGGGGAACATAAGACTTGATTTTGTAGTACGGAAAAACAATGGGTAGATATTCTAACTAAAGCATTAGCTAAAGAACGTTTTGCAACTTTGCGGTTGGAAATTTGTTTAATTGGTGGTATCTAAACTTGTCATAAGTTTTTCTAACTCCAATTATTTGCTAGAATAGATGAGATTGTACGACTGTGTCCGTATTTTCCGCTGTAAATATATTTACATCAAAATCTCATACTATATCTCAAGTGAAAACAAATTTGGTAAGTAAATATATTATGTGTATGTATTTCGAAAAAATTCTACCCATCCAAATCTCAAAATATAAAAAACATACCTAACCTGTCTTTTGCCATATTACATAAGATTCCCCTACCTTAACAAAAAAAATTAACCTAAAAATAACCGCCGGCCCCTTCACACTTCTTTACCCAAAAGTTAACAATCTAAAACTCTAATAAATACCTATACAGTCCCCCCATTTACCATTATTACTCAAACTTCCCTAAAACTCCTCAAACACTCAACCCACTCAAACTCTCACATCACCCTTCAATGGCGCCAAAGGTTTCAACCCAAACACCCACACCTTCCACCCGATCAAAACACCGCTCCTCTCCACCACAAAATCAATCAGAATCAACCATTCCCTCCCCAACCCAAACAAACCAGTCACCCATTAACCCCGACTATAACCATGGGGAACAGAGTACTGTGGGAAAACGTCGAAAAATCGACAAGGGGTAGAAGAAGGCGGTGGAGGAGGAGGTTGAGGCGGAAGAAGTGAAACAGGTGGTGGTTTGCGAGGGGATACGGCGTACCCTGTTGCGGGAATATCTCGACCATGCACCTGCGCAAGGGCTGGACAAACTCCGTCTCACCAAAATGGAGTGGACTCCTGTTAATCGAGTATCAAAGTACGGGATACATGCAGGTAGGTATTATCCAAAGACATGGTATGGTCAGATGGACGCTCTTCGGTTCTTTGCCAAATTCTTGAAATTTCAAGAATGGGAGGATGTATGTCAGTTCGCATGTCCGGTTTATCCGATTGAGGTAATTCAATTCTTTGCTTTAGTTTCTTTTCGAGATGGTAGTTTGCATGCGGTGGTTAATGGTCGTGCTATAACTGTCACCTTTGCCGAATTCTGCACTTTTTTTGCCGTCCTTGATGACGGAATAAAAATTAATCCAATTGTAGAATGGGGTGAGGTGAACAATGTGGTCAAACTTGAGATTAAGCAATATTTCAATATTAATGCTACAGGATCGGGTTATGTGGTGGACGAGTCTTTTCCACCTAAGATGAAATTCGTTTTAAATTTTGTATGGAACACGGTTGTACCGCGCAGGGGCGGTAGGGATTAGGTCTAGAGTTAAGAGATGGTCATTGTTCACTCTTGGCTTGAGGGTAGATAAATTAATCTTCCCCGTCTTGTTTTTCATAGGATAGTTCAGTCTTGTATGACAGTTACCAAAGAGAAACTATCCTCTACGGCTGACATGCCATATGGGATATGGATCTCTCGTTTGTTAGAGGTAAAGGAGGTTGTGGACCATGAAAGTTATAGGGTTTTAACGAGGAAGGAGATGGGGGATAAGTATTTGAAGCTGATGAAGATTGGGGTTGTTGGCCTGATTTTGTGTTTACAACAAAGGGAATGCCGGTTGAAAGAAAACTGGATGGGATTATTGCTAGGTCCGGTGCGACAGTGGACATTAGTGCACAACTGAACTCGTTTTTTGGCGAGTATTTCTGAAAAATGTAAAGCCCAAGCAACTGTTCTCTCGAGCATTGTCTCGAGTATGGGCTGTAGTGGTCCTTCTGCTGTTGGGGCTAGTTCACCAGAGGTTGGTCCATGGATGAACGGGGTAGAGGTTCGTGTCAAGGCGCTTGAACGTAGTGTGGTCATCATGCGTGATGAGGTGTTTCGCCAAGGACGACAGCTGGACAACTTGGCAAGTCAGGGTGGAGCACTCTACAGAGATGGCAGAGGTATTCGTGAGGATGTGGCTACTGTTTTGGAGGCTGCTAAATCCTTATCATTGAAGGTTCTCAACTTTGATACCTGCCTCACAGCTCAGGCTTATCATGTTCGCTCATGTTTTGATCATCTCTCTTTGCTGGAGCATCGTACTCGCGCTGGTTATGTCGACTCTACCATCCGCAGACAACCCCGTGCCTAGATCTTCCCTCGCCCTGTCTTATTTTGTCCTCCTTGAACTTTAATTTCCTTTTCTTTTATTCGGCCTAGATGGCGTTAAACATTTAGCTTGGTTTGTACTTAACACATATTATTTTGCTTGTTAGACTTGGTTTCCTTGCTTATAATGTGCGTTTTCTGTTTATATTTCTTTCATCGGTTGGTATTATTCTATTCGCCTTATATTCTTGTTCTCGTCTTTTCGATGATGTCAAGAGGGGAAGAAATGACCTTGATTTGACTATTTACCTAAGCTTTCTCCTTGTCAAGACTTTTAGTCTCTTAAGGTCCTTAGGTACTTTCACTTTGGCTTTGAACATCTTGATCTTGCGTTCCATCCTATTATGATTTTTATACTATTATATTGAGGGGGAACTTACCTTAGTCACAAATCATTAAGACGCTTTTCATCATCAAAAAGAGGGATAATGATTGGTTTTGATAATGACATATTTGAATCTATAATATGCCTGTGCTTGTAATCGTATGGTTAAGTCTTGTTAGATTAAGCTTGGTTTTGCATTTAAAGTTATAGCTAGGTTATCTATAACCTTGATGATTTGTGAGGCAAATGTGAAGGAAAGTTATAAGTCATTGTCCTATAATTTTGGATATGTTGAAGTAAAGTTATAGGTGTTTCTACTATAACTTTGATAACTATCAAGTTCAAGGTCAAAGACGAAGTCTTCAAGGAGCTTGTAGAGCTCAAGAATTAAATGAAGTGATGATCAACATACTGAACATCTCCATGAAGATTTGATAGTATAGGTCGTCGTCAAATAATGGTACTTCTCTTTAGTAATGTTGGGAAGTAGAGTTATAGTTGTTTTAACTATAACCTTACTTACCAAGCTCAAAGTTATAGGTGATCTTACTATAACTTTGGAGCTGCGAAAATAGGGCGGCTGTTTTATAATTTCAAAACGGTTTTTAATATAGTTTTTAAATAATATTCTTAAAGAAAAGTATTTATAATAGACTGATATTTAAATTTATTTAGGTTAAATATTATTATGATTTATCTATTGATTAATAAAACAACTTAAACCTGAACCCTAATCTATCTTACTAAGCCCAACCATGGACTAGGGTTTCACACAAGTAAGGCTCTTGTGCCGTGCTACCCGAGATTACCTTAGGTTTAGTTAGATTTTAAGTTAGATGTAAACCTAATATCTTTCTTGTTACACAAGTGAGGCTCATGGTTTATTAGGGTTTGTATATTTAACCTAATATCAATCTTACTATTCAAGAAAGGTCACGGCTAACACTAGGGTTTTTAATTAAAACCTAGTTTGCCTCTCTACTAAAAATTCCCATGCTTTCCTTGCATTTAAAACTAAGCTTTTCATAATAGATTTTATATTTTGCATTGTGATAAATATTTTAAATATTTATTTTGCAAAATCATTATTTTCGAAAAGCCGCACCTACTCTTGCACTTTACTTTGAGAATACGTTATTGGATAATAATGTAGATTTGTTTCTTATACTTTCAATTGTGTGAACATCAAGAACAAACAAAAAACACTTTATTATTAACGTAAGAGTCGAGTATTTAACGATACTCAAACTTTAAGTTACAAATATATTTAGTTGTACGAGTAGGGCTGATAATTTTGTAATCCGGAGTAGGTACTAAAATTATTAATCGAGAAATGGTGGACGTAGGTTTCAACATGTGAAACTGGACCACTAAAAAATCCTTGTGTCTCGTGATTTTTATTTTTTTACGTATTTTATTATTTCCATACGCGTTACAAGTAATTAGTTGAGCTGAATTTAAATAATAAATTCGAACCACATATTAATACTACACGCTTATACGGACAATCGAAAAGTAGACATACTTTATTTATACTCAATTTACCCCCCCCCCCCTCTTGAGTACTTGGGATCAATAGACTCTTCAAAAGGGAAGTCATGCAAATTGAGTCCGGTTCCCAATTTCAACAACAAAAATTCCAACAACATCAAGAACAATTCCCACAACAGCAATCGCAATATAATCCAACTAATGACATCGACACCCCCATGTATGAAGCAAGGGCCTTTGAAAATACACCAATAGATCCATGGCAACGCCAAATGGCTATATATTTTGCAAAAACAAATGATGTCCTAAAAACAATTAGTGGTAGGGTAGAGGAGTCCCACTCTTGGCAAGAAATGCAGGGTGGACGATTGGAATCATTGTTTGATTGGCATAATGTGGTGGTTGAGAGGGAGCAATTGAGGGTCGAGGTCGAGAGGGGACAAATGAAGGGAATTAGGGAGATCTCGAAGAGACAAGAAGAAGCTCGCATTTGGAGGGAATAACAAAACCAAAGGTGGGTTGAGCAAAGTGAAATGTAGAGGGTTCAAAACCAATGGGGAGCCCAAGCCGACACCCATTTCAATACACAAAACGACTGCCACCACACCTATCTTTTAGATTTTTATGAGGATGCGGTGGATCAAGAAGATTTTTATGGATTGGTTGGCTCCCTTTTCGGTATGAACCTCCAACTTAACCCTACTTTTTAATCTTCTTAAACCCAAGAGGCCCTTGCCGAAGGCCTCTAAAGAAGAAGAAAAGTAAGAGAGCAAAGAGAGAGATGGTGGAACCAAGACAACCATGACCAAGGTCGTGCCTCCTTTTCTAATGTTGATTGAGTTTTTATGATGATTTCCCCACATTCAGGACGATGTGAAGTCTAAGTGTAGCGGATTGTTTGTGGATATACTTTGACGATGCAATATTTGAAAAAAAAAATGAAAATCCGGGTTAGGTGAAAAGTCACAAGGGTAGGCGCCTGAGAAAGATTGGGAAGGTGGCCGTGGACGGAATGGAAACCGAAAAAAGGGTATTCCGAGCAAAATGAAGAATCAAGTTGCGAGCCACCAATGAGAGGTGAGAAAAATGCTAAAGTGAAAACCCGAAAGGGCACCATAGGCAAAATTAGGGATTTTAAAAAAAAGAGAAATTGAAAAAGAGAGAAAGAAATAAAAAATAGAAATTAAAAAATACCAAAAACAATTGAGCATAATAATTCCTATGAAGAGGATTTTGGAGAAATAAGAAAGAAGCGATAAGGAGGTTCTTAGGAAGGCGGTTAGGATAGTTTAGTTTCATTTTGAGTCACAAGAAATTGGTCATAAATTGGTGGTTTTCTATTAGGCTAGCTACTCGATTGTGAATATTTTGAAGTTTGGGGCCAATCAAGTAGTCAAGTCTTACATTGACGGAGTGATAAGGGGGCGATATAAGGAGTCTTGAGTCGTGTGCTTAAGGAGTCTTGAGGCCACTTTGTTATTGTCTCAAGGATAAGACAAGAGTGGCCATTGTCTTGCGGGGATATAAGAAGGGCATATTGATAAGTTGAGTCGGAGTTGGTGGTATGTCATGTCTTTGTTTAGAGGGTGATATAAGAAGGGGGAGTAAGAGAAGAGTGTTCCAAAATTTGAGTCTAGATTTTTCCTTTATTTTAATTGGTGGGCTTGCTTTTGAGGGAGATATAAGGAGGATGTGGCAAGGGAAAAGTGATCAAATTTCCTCATACGCACTAAGCGGACTCATCCTTTGCTCCATCAAGATTTTTACTCGAGACGAGTAAAATTCCAATTGTGGGGGTGTTTGATAGTGCAAAATATGGCATGTCACTTAGGCCGTTTTAGAACTTTTATAGCCATTTTAATACGGGTCTTAAGTCGGGATTTGTAATAGCTTGAACTTCTCTAATTGTTGTAGAATTTGCTAATAATTGTATAAGGTTTGAAGAGCTTGGTGCGCTGAGTCTCTCATGTGTAATTCCAGGTCCTAAGTGATTCCAAGTAGAACGTTCGTTGCTTACATCTTTTGCATGATAACTTGGAGCGGTCAAGCAAGTCAAACCGAAGAGTTATATCCAATAGGCAACGCCACCAACCCAAACCCATCACACCAATGTACCGGGAGTCTAGAGTTAAGGGTGGATCAATTAGGGAAGTCCGAGTAGATTGGTAAACCAATGCCAAAAGAGGAAGAACAATGGAACAGAAGAAACTGCATGCTCAGGTCCACACCACAGTCCTGCGTCATACACCGCAGCATGCGGTCCCCACCTTAGGCTACGGTTCAACGAACCATTTTGAAGCCAAACTTCAAGAAGGAACCGCAGGCCGAGGTCCACATCGCAGCCTGCGGTCCAAACCACGGCTTGTGGTCACCACCTCAGGCTGCGGTTTTGTCAGCGTCTTGATTTTCTGAGGCCGTGTAATGATTAAGTGACGGCCCATCTTGGAAAATTTACGTAGAAATGTGAGCCAGTACAAAAGGAGGAATTCAAAGAGCAACAAGTATCATCCAAGCAACCTCTAAAAACCCTTAGAATTATTTTGAGTATTATATTAAGAAAACTTGAATCTTTCCACATTTAATGGAAAGCTAAGCTACTTAAATGTTCAATCTTTCCTTAGTATTTGTATGAATTCAATCCTTATCTTTCTTATTAGTAGCTTTACCTTGTTTTATTACAATGTTGAATGTTTAATCGTTAAGGTTGGCTATCCTTATGTTTTATTTATTCATCTTATGGCAATGTTGTATGAATGGCTTAGTTTATACAATATATTGTAGCAAGCTTGTAACTTGTCTTAAACGGTTCAGTTTTTGTGTAACAACCCGAAAAGTACCCTATTTTTCTAGTGAAAATATTTTTACGGATACTTTTCAGCCTGTTTAAGTTTTAAAGTGGAATTAATTGTTTCCAGTTGAATTTTGAAATTCCGAGTTCGTATTTGGAATTTCTGCGAGATTCCAAGGGAATCCCGTTTTTAAGTCAACTTTGACTTTCGTTGACTTTTTCCGACTCGCCTTGTAATTTTGAAGACCGAAATTTTATTTAAAAAAATAATATATTTTAATTTATTTTTATTAAGATTTATTTAGATTTATGATAATTTAATATAATTATTTTGAATTTATTCGGAATTAAAGAATAACTTTTACGGTTTTAACCCGAACGTCATTTAACTATTCCCGAGTCATCGTAAATCCCGAAACAAACCCGAAACTCGACTTTGGCATGAGTCACACGCCCATGTCACCTTTTTCCACTCACTTAGGATATTTTCTTTCTTTTGATTAAACTAATAATAATATCTTAGATATTTATAACTTTATCGACCCGTTAACCGAAAATTACGCAAACCGTTTACAAAACAGACCCGACAATCACCATTTCACACGGCACTCTTACCCTCTAATAGGACTAGATATTTGTCTTTCTTTTGATTACAATAACATAATATCTTGATATTTAATTTAATTAACTTAATATATAATTATATCTAATCAATTACCGTAATATAATTATTAAACCCGAGTCAATTCCGTAAAAACAATTTCAAAACCCGACTCCATAATCCTTCTATATGTACACGGCCCATTCTCCACTTTACTCACTAACAACTTTTCATTTTACAATAAATCAAATTAAGATATAATTAACACTTTCTTTAATCGTTCTTCATCGTTCTTCGTCGTTCTTCGTCGTTCTTCGTCGTTCTTGAGCAAAATCATCATAAAACCCTCATTTCTTATTCAAATCCGTCCTAACTTATATTTCTAGAATCTCCTCTTCGCTCTCCATCTTCAAGGACGGTTTATTTTCAATTCCGTCAAAATCGTTTTCAACACTTTAATTATGGAAAATCAAGTTTTAATTCTAATAATGTTTTTCTTGTCATTTCTTATAGGGGAAGATTTTGAAGACAAGTTTGGTGACTCGTATATATTAGGGGAAGATTAGAAGACGGGTTTCTTAGTTTATACTTCTTATTTTGGTGCTAATTGATTTGCTAGCTAAGGTAACGATTCCGAGTTACTCGACG